>PVIR01003885.1:64530-84144 GCA_004026965.1 Petromus typicus | reverse complement strand
ACAGGGTCTCGCTTTGTGGTTCAGGCTGGCCCTGAGCTCAGCCTCAAACTCACATCACAATCCTCCTGTCTCTGCCTCCCGAGTGCTGGGATTACAGGCGTGAGCCACCACGCCCGGCACTGTGGTATGTGGTACTGGTTGCTGCTGGGTGTGGGTCTCCACACCCAGTATTGTTATGTGGTTACTGGGGAATCGAACCCGGGTCCTTGCGCTTGCGCTTGCAAGACAGGCACCGGAACCACTGAGCTAACTCCCCGGCCCCACTTGTTATTTATTTTTATTATAGTTATCCCTGTTAGCCTGCTTGGGTTGCCATCACCAAATTACCATAGATGGATGGCTTAAACAACAGATAATAATTTTGCCCCACACCTGTCTGACTAGCATGAGGCCCTGAATTATTTGATTCCCAGTACTGGTACAAAATAAAATAAAATAAAACAACCATGTATAATATGTGTCTCCAAATACAGTCACACACTGAAGGTTAGAATCTCAATACAGGACCACTTTAGGGGAGAGAATTCAGCTCAAATAATATCCAAGCAGGCAGTGGTGCCTTATGGTTGACATCTGCATTACTCCTATGACTAGAGATACTGAGCATCTTTTCATGAGTCTGTTATCCCTTTGTATCCAACATCTAAAGTATCTGTTCAGATGTTCTGAACACTTTTCAATCAGGTTGTCTTCTTAAGTTGTAAGAATTATTAATATATGCTATACATGGATTCTTTTCATTTTGAAGTAACTGGGTGACAAAGATTATATATATTAAAGGTGTGTGTGACATTTTGATATATAGATGTATTGTGTAATGATCATCACAATCTAACACACCCATTGCCACCCATGTTGTACATTGATCCCCAGAATTTGTATATCTTATCACATGCAGTTTGTACCCTGTGACAACACACCATTTCCTCATTCTTTGGAAATCCTCAACAGCCACCCTTCACTTTCCACTACCAAGATAATACAGAGTTTGTCTCTTGTGTCTGGGTTATTTTACTCAGTATTACATCCTCAAGTCTCACCCATCTATCCACTGAACATCCAGCATTGTGCTGTATGAAAGTAGAGAAAGCCTTCCTTTTTCTTTCCCAATATAAAGGAGGGAAACATCAATCTTCTACGCTAACCATAGTGTTTGTCATAGGATTCTTGCAGATGTCTTCTTAATGGTTCTAGGAAGTTCCCTTGTATTCCTAGTCCTCATTCTCTGTAGTGTTGGGATTGAACTCTGGGCCTAGCCCTAGTTGTGAGAAGTTTGATTTTTTTTTAAAGCAATAAATGGGTATTGGATATTTTTCATAAGATTTTTAAAGTGTGTCTATTACAATAATGAACTCTTTTGCCCCTTCATTAATGGCATGGAGGCACAATTAATTGATTTTAAATTGTTTTGTTTTGGTTTTTGAGACTTTATAGTTCAGGCTAGCCTTTAGTTTGTGATGTAGCCCAAGCTGTCTTCAAACTCAGGGTTCTTCCTGCCTCAGCCTCTTAAGTGCTGGGATTACAAACCTGCACCAGAACACCACACAGTTTTAAAAATATTACACTGGGGCCGGGGAGTTAGCTCAGTGGTTTTGGCGCCTGTCTTGCAAGTGCAAGGACCCAGGTTTGATCCTCCAGCAACCACATACCATACTGGGCATGGAGACTCATGCCCAGCAGCAACCAGTACCATATACCACAGTGCCGGGCATGGTGGCTCACGCCTGTAATCCCAGCACTTGGAAGGCAGAGACAGGAGGACTGTTGTGATGTGAGTTTGAGGCTGAGCTCAGGGCCAGCCTGAACTACAAAGTGAGACCCTGTCTCAAAAAAATAAATAAATAAATAATTAAAAAATATTATACTGACTTTGTATTTGTGGAATAAATTCCTTTTCATGTGTTGCAGAGCTTAGTCGATATTTTATTAGGGATCTGTGTATCTGTGTTCAGGAGGAATATTGGTCTGTAATTTCTTTAATTTTAATTTTTAAAAAATTTTTAATTTTTTTTGAGACAGGGTCTCACTTTGTAGTTCAGGCTGGCCCTGAGCTCAGCCTCCAACTCACATCATAGAAATCCTCTTTCCTCTGTCTCCCAAGTGCTGGGATGACAGGCATGAGCCACCATGCTCGGCACTGTGGAATGTGGCACTGATTGCTGCTGGGCGTGAGTCTCCACGGCTAGTATTGTATGTGGTTGAGGAGGGAATCGAACCCAGGACCTTGCATTTGCAAGACAGGCGCCAGAACCATTGAGCTAAATCCCTGGCCCTGTCTGAAATTTTTTTCATAATGGTTTTGTCTAGTTTTGGTATCCAGGCAGGCCTGTTCATTGAATGTCTTTGTTTCCCCTGTGGTTATGAATGACCGGTATATTCCTTCTTCACAAGTTGCCTTCTGGCCTCACTGTTTCTAATAAATCATTAAAGGTTGCTGCAGCCTTGTATCATTTCTCTCGCCCTTTTAAAAACTTTCTCTTTCTGTTTGGATTTCAATAGTTTGGATTCTCATTGGTTCTTTGTTTTATGTTTAGGACTCAGGATCCTCCTCAGCTGGACTTGAACTACTGTGCTCAGGGGATCTTTCTGCTTCTGCCTCTCAAAGTAGCTGGGATCACAGGTACACAGCACTGGCTTGGTTCTTTTAGTTATTTATTGGGATTACTTAAGTCATTTCATTATACAGTGGACCCTCACATTACAATCAGCCTCCCTGATAAACAACTTGGGTTAGTAAGGTTAATGAGGGCCGGGGAGTTAGCTCAGTGGTTCCGGCGCCTGTCTTGCAAGCGCAAAGACCCGGGTTCGATTCCCCGGTAACCACATAACAATACTGGGTGTGGAGACCCACACCCAGCAGCAACCAGTACCACATGCCACAGTGCCAGGCGTGGTAGCTCACGCCTGTAATCCCAGCACTCGGGAGGCAGAGACAGGAGGATTGTGATGTGAGTTTGAGGCTGAGCTCAGGGCCAGCCTGAACCACAAAAGCGAGACCCTGTCTCAAAAAAAAAAAAAAAAAAATAAGGTTAATGAAAGATTCACCTGCCTCTTGTTTTCTATAGCATGTACCCAGGGAAATATCTGGATCTCAGTTGTGTTGAGTTAGTTATAACCAGCCCTCAGGAACTGATTGCATTCGCAAGGCAAGAGTCCATTTTGCTCTCCTTTATCTTTCTGTTTGTTTGCTGAATTAGCTGGATTTTTCTGTTTGTTTCTGAGACAGGGTTTTGCTCTGCAGTTCAGGCTAGTCTTGACCTCACAATGTAGCCTAGATTGGCCTCAAACTTGTTTCAGTTAGTTCTCTTGATTCAACTTTCTAAATTCTGGGATTACCAGCATTTATCACCATGCCCAGTTTACTCTTTTATCTTTAAATGTAGCTTCCATTCTTTTTTTTTTTTCTGTCTTCTAAGTCTAATATCTCACTCAGAAGTAGTCTCTATTGACAATTTGTACCAATATATGACATGACTTGATTCTCATTTTCCCCATTTCTTTTCGTGAGCACTGCTTATACTTTCCCTGTGTCTTTGTCTGTTGTGTAACTTGAGAATGCTAAGAATTGTCTCATCAGCTGTGGCACATGCACTGCACCACTGCAAGATACTGAGAAGGGGGAAGCTGGAGGAGAGGCAGACAACACGTGGGAATTGTGTGCTTTCTCTTCAACTTTTCCCTAAACTTAAAGTTGTTCAAATGCAGAATCTATTTGTTTTAAAAATACTAAATGTTTTTGTGCTTTTCGATCACATATTGCAGCCAATTTGAATCCTGATAGTTTGCTCCCTGAGAGTGGTTGCTGCTTTTGTTTGTTGGTTTACTAATCATCCTGAGCCAAATCTGTGGGCTATTTTCCTCCTGACAGGAGGCCCTGATGTCTCTCCCAGTACAGTACAGTTTATTTCTCTTTTCCAGACCAGCTCTCAGGGTCCTTTGTGTCTGCATTGGTCAGAGGCCCATGTACCTCCATCTGTGGGCTCTTCTTGGGTTGGTCCTGGGACTAGGCGGTGAAGCCTTTGAGCACACTGTTGTTTAGTGGTGTTGATGCCTTCCTTTGAGGACCTCTGTACTTCTTCAGGGGTCTACAGGCTTGCTATGGCCAGATAGGTAGGAAGGGATAAGAACAGGGAAGGATGGGTAGAGTTGGAATAAGGGGCAAGATGGAGAAGAGCGATGGGGGTGGGAAATAAGGTGGGGGTTGGAAATAAGAGAGAGGAGGGACATGCAGAAGTGGGCGAGGGCAGGTGTGATGCATGGGGAGAGGTGAATGGGGAAAAGGAAGAATAGGGAGAGTGGAGAGGACGGGAGAGCAGGATCAGCTGAGAAAGGGGCTTAGGCGACCATGGGGAGAAAGAGGTAGAAAGAGTGGTGGTGGAGGTGAAGGACAAAGTGGTGGGGCCAGGAGAAAGTAGGGATGCCAGGAAAGATTGGAATCATGGGTAGAATCTGTGTCTCTTCGTTGGCTTAGGGAAAGACTTTATGAACAAAACCTCTGTAGCACGAGAACTAGCAGAGAGGATCAACCAATGGGACCTCATCCTATTTAAAAGCTTCTAGACAGCAAAAGAAACTACCAGCAGAGTGAAAAGACACCCAACATTGTGGGGAAAATTTTTTTTACCAGCTGTTCCACAGATTAAGGGCTAATATCTAGACTATATAAAGAGCTTTAAAAAAAAATCAGTCCCCTCAAATGTAAAGACTCAATTCAAATATGGACATCTGAAATAAACAGACATTTTTCAGAGGAAGAAATAAAAGCAGCCAAGAAGCATATAAAGAAATGCTCAACATTACTAGTAGTTGGAGAAATGCAGATGAAAAATCACACAGATTTCATCTCACTCCACATAGAATGGCTGCAAAATTAACCAGCAATAAATGCTGGTGAAGCTGTGGGGAGAAAGGAATCCTTCTCCACTGTTGGTGGGAATGTAGACTCATGCAACCACTGTGGAGATCAGTGTGGAGATTCATCAAAAAAACTAGGATTAGAGGTTCCATTTGACCCTGCTATTCCCCTGCTAGAGATATGCATGAAAGAATTGAAAGAATCATATCACAGTGACATATGGGCACCCATGTTCATAGCAGCTCAGCTTTTGATAACTAAATCTTGGTAAAAACCCAAATGTCCAACAACTGGAGACTGGATAAAGAAGATGTTTTGTTTTATTTATAAATAAAATGGAGTGTTACTTTGCCATAAAGAACGATAAGTTTGAGTCATTTATACTCAAATGGTCATATCTAGAGGACATACTCATAAGTGAAATAAATAGATCACAGATGTGTAAATACCATATCTTTTCTCTGGTATGAGTATCTGAAGATGTAAATGAGTTTTAGAATATATGGTAGATATTGTGAAATAGAAAATATTCAAAGGGAAAAGGATAGGGGTAGATAATTAGGGGAAAGAAAAAATAAGTTAAAAAAAAGAAAGAAGGGGCCGGGCAGTTAGCTCAGTGGTTCCGGCGCCTGTCTTGCAAGTGGGTTCGATCCCCCTTGTAACCACGTACAATACTGGGTGTGGAGACTCACGCCCAGCAACAACCAGTACCACATACCACAGTGCTGGGTGTGCTGGCTCACACCTGTAATCCCAGCACTCGGGAGGCAGAGGCAGGAGGATTGCTGTGAAGTGAGTTTGAAGCTGAGCTCAGAGCCAGCCTGAACCACAAAGTGAGACCCTGTCTCAAAAAACCTAAAAAAAAAAAGAAAGAAAGAAAACATATGTATACAGTGTGTGTGTGGAGGTGTTTTAGGGTGAGCAGGGGAATGGGTAAAATGAGAATGAGCTCATGTCATATACTGGTACAAATTCCCATTGTTGAATGTGATCATGATGTATATATAAAATGTACCAATGAAGAGCTCAATAAAAAAAAAAAGAATCAGTGTCTCTTCCTCTGTCAGCTCACATGCATGGGGTGTACCAAGGGCCCATGGATTCATCATGCCTGGTCTCCCTGCAGCTTTCATTGGCCCGCTGTGATGGCTGTCTGCTGCCTCAGCTCAGGGCTGCTGCTGTGTGGTGCCTCCCCTGTGGATCCGGGTTGGGTGAGAGTGCTCTAGGGACTCTGCATTCTAGTAAAGTCACTTCTTGGAGTGACTACTTCTCAACTGCCCCTATGCCTTGGATCAAGGTCCAGAGCCTGAAATGGAATGTTATGATCTTTACCCCATCCTGTTGGAATCCCAGCTCAACCACAGGAGTCATGAGCCTGAGAACCAGTGGCTTAGCTCCTTGGTGGCTGGTGCCTAAGGCCCCTGAGCGGCTAAAGAAGGAAACTGGAGATAGGGTGAGATGGCCCTGGGGCTTTACAACTCCGGTTAACAACACTGTGTAAGGTGGCATCAGCCTAGTCTGGGGACCGTAGTCTCTGGGCAATACCCCATCTCCTGGGCCACAAAACCGAAGTCTTGCTCATGTGGGATTCCTCAGCTGGTACGGCCTGGGGGGAGGACAGGAGTGAGTGAGACGGTGGGTGGTGCTGTTGAGAGATGAGGGTCTCGCGGGGGGATGGGGGAAATCTGGCTCAGAGTGCTCAACGAGAGAATGGGTCTCAGTGAGACAGCAGGTGGGTGACCAGAGGTCAGGTGAGTGACCAGAAGGCTCCCAAGATGGAGTGTAGGTACCTCAGGGGGCCACTCAGGTGTCTGGGCCAAGGATCCAGGCTGGAGTGGGGCCAGGCGGCTGTGGGCCCGGCCACTGAGGGAGCAGGATAGCTGGCCGCTGACCTCTGAACGGACACACCCATGTAGGAGCAATAAAACCCTAAGCTGCCTGGAGGGTAGAAACCGGGCCAGCCACAGAGCTCCTGGATCTTTGACCACAGTGCCCCAGGACACCTGGACACCGAGAAGGGGACCCAGCCATGAGGAGGTGATTCCAGGGCCCCTAAGCTCCTTAACCACCAAAACCTGACAACCTGTCCTCCACTGGCCAGGGTGGGAACAGAACACCCCGGCTGTCCCATCCCCACCTCAGGCCGGGCTCCTGAGAGGGTCCAGGAGGGAGGGGGGAGGGTCCTCTGTTCAGACTACAGGGTCAGACCGTGTTTGATGGTGGCTCCTGGAACACTTTTCCTAGGTGGACAGAATGGATGTACCCCTCCGTGGGGTCCAGCCCTTGTCTGTCTGGGTCAGCATCCAAAGCACCCCTCTGAGGGCAGCTTGGGTGACCCCAAGTATAAGAGCAGGAGGCAGCAGGCTGTGATGGTCAAGGAACAGGTGTGGGAGTCAAGAAGATAAGTGGGGGCTGGAGTTGCCCTGAGGCTGGGTGCCCTGGGGGAGGGCCACCCAAGGCCTAGGGTTTTCGGCTTGGGAAGGTCCAGGGTCCTTGCAGGGCTGCATTCATGAGGGGGGAGAGTGCAGGGGTGAGGACCAGGGTCTGACCAGCAGGGGAACTGGCCACTGTTAGAGGCCCGGAGGTGATGTGAGGTAGCGGGACCCCGTTAGACTTTATCCACACCTCAAGTCTCCAAGGCATCCCCACTCCTCCTCTTGTCCTCCGTTCTGAAGTTCTAAGTCACTTAGGGGTGGAGTTATGGTTTCCGTGTTAGCTGCAACCCTCACACACCACATCTGTACACATCATGCACCGTACACACCACATACCTCTCACACATACCACACACACTTCCAGACATGATACAGACACAATATGCACATCACAGACCATGTTTGACTGATGCACCACCCTTCCTGCCTGCACGGGGGGCTCAGCCATGTGGGGACACCTTGGGTGCTGCAATGTGGCCCTGTGCTTAGGACTATCCAGCCTCTTCAGTGCGATGGCAGCCATTAGGGACACCGAACCTGCACTACTGAGAAACTCCTGCTTCATGTATGTGTGTGCCTATACCCATCTGTGTGCCGGTGCGGCCTCCTCAGCATTGTCACCGCATTTATGGGTGAAGTGGCCCTGGACTGACAGCATGGACACTGGTGTGAGCCTGCTGTCTCATCCCAGAGCCTGCAAGTCCCTTTCTGTGAAATGGAGTGTTGTGAACCACCTGTGGACCCTCGAGGAAGCTACCCAGGGCTCCCTGTGGGCTGAACGCATCAGCCTCACCAGCTGCTTGTCCAGATCCTGTCAGGGTACAAGTGCTCATGGGCAGGGGCAGCCCCTTGCCAGCCTCACACCTCCTCCTGATCCCCCAGGCTCTTCCTGGTTACCTGCCTAGTGGCTGTGCTGCTGCGAGAGGCTGTTGCAATCCCTGCATCTCAGGTATGTGGGTCCCTCTGCCTAGCCTCTGCCCATGGCTATCACCTTGTGCTCCAACCAGCAAGGAAGGCTGGGAAATGGCCTCAGTGCCCATCCCCAGCCACCTCAAGCTGCTCCAAAAAGAGCAGAGATAGCAGTGACATGTTGGCAGATGCCATATGGCTGGTCATGAGGTGTGGACCCTGGATGAGGAAGACAGAACTTTTCCACTGGGGTCTAATGGGCAAGCCCCCATGACACCCAAGTGACCCCAGGTGAAGTCCGTGGGCATTGATGGCACCTAGGAAGACCCCTTGTAGGGGTCCTCCTTGATGTTCACGTGGGCAGGGAGCTCAGACACACTGCTGATAATGTGGCCACACTGGGTCAGTGTATGGGGCCCTCCCTCAGTGAGGGACACTTGCCCGCACCCCTGGGAGCAATCAGGGTGAGGGAGATGCTTCACGTCCACTTCACAGTGTTCTGCAGCCTGCTTGGCTTTGCTCTTCCCTCTCTATCCTGCCCCAAGGGGTGCAGGACTCACAAGAGCTGACACTCTCCAGACCACCAGCCTCAACTAATCTCTACAGAAACCAGACTGTGGCCAGGGGAATGGGGGTGTAGTAGGGACTTGCAGCCAGGTGAGATCCCAGCCTCTGTCTGGATAACATGGCCTTCCCCAGGCCTGGCCAGGAATTGAAGTGGGCCAGACACTTGGGGCCAGACTGGTGACATGACTCCCTTCCTTATAATCCCCATTACCTCCTGAAGACCCCTGCAGGCTGCCTGGGTTGGCCGGCCTGCCTGCACCCCCACTGGAGCCTTGGGGCAGCCTCTGTGCAGGTGTCCTTTTACTGTGGGCCACTCTGCTGACTGGCCATTTGTGACTACTCTTCCAGATAGCTGACAAGGCCAAAGGCAAACATTTGGCCCCTGAGCAGGACACAGAGAAGTAAGTACTGCAGCTGTCTCCTCGTTCTCTCTCCCAAAGCTTGGCCCATTCTTTCTGGGCTCTTCTTGGACCTACGGTGCACTGGGCAGATGGAGAACACTGTCCAGCTGCCTCCATGAGAAAGCAATGCTTGGACTGCACAGTGATCCATCAGCAGAAAGCTCCATGCCCAGAAAAGGGGGCCTGAGGGTCCCCGGCCATGTCCCCTGTCCAGCTCCCCTGGAAGCTACCCAGGAAAGAAGGCTCAGTCCTGGATCGGGATGGTTTCTGACCTCCCTCACTTTGGGAGGCTCTGGCCTTTCCGCTCCCCACCCTTAGTGGTACAAGGATGCAGCACGGGTACCTGGCCAGGTGGTTTCCCACAGCTGCTGGGGTAGTTGGGGAGTGGTGAGCTGAAGTGGCTTCACAGGGGCAGCAGCTGACTGGGGGGTAGTAAAAACCTCTCCCCAACTGCACCTGAATCTGACCCAGTTGTGTGGACAGGGCCAGGGGTGGCCACACCTTGCAACTTCTGCAGAAGGATGACCAGCTGATGGATCTGCTCTCTGTGCTAAAGCCAAAGCCAAAGCTTACCTCCATTGAGAAGCCAGGTGAGGGGGGACCAAGGCCACAGCAAGAGGATTCTGTCCCACGGCACTGAGTTGAGGGACTAGGGCAGTGGGAGGGGCTGGAGGGGAAGAGTCATGTAAGGGGAACTGAAGCTATGATTCTATCTTCCTATCCCCAGACAACGAAGCCTGGGTGGAGACTGAGGATATTTTAAGCCATTTCCGGAGGCCTCAGCAGGGTCCTGAGCCTGACCTTGACAGTCTGCATCATCCTGCATTTGAGGAAGTTGAGATAGAGGAAGAGCCCTTTGCCAGGGCAGTGCTGTCTCGCCAGGTGCTTCAAGGGCCAGAGGAGGACCTAGACCACATCTACCACCCTTAGGGGCCTGGAACACCCTTACCCTCCTGTCCCGAGGCCCAGGCTGTCGGGATGGCTGACCTTCCCAGTTAGAGAAATAAATACCTGCAAACAGAAGTGGAAGGCCATGTGCTGCTTAAAGACCAATGAGCCTGGAGCCCAATGTACTGTGTAGGAGGAGGCTGTATCTGTCCCACACACAGCACAGGAGGGGCCCCCCAAGGGCACACAAGGCCCAGCTGACCCTCAACTCCTGAACATTTGGCCCCCATATGGCTATCGCTCTCTATGTGGGGCTGGAAGAAAGGATGCAGCACCAGACAGTGTTGGGCACCAGGATCAGCCTCAGCAGAGAAAAGGAATCCACCCTTGGCTCCCTGGGAAAGGAGGGAAGGAAGCTGAGAAGAGAGAGGGTGAGGGAGGAGGGAGGCTGAGATAGGTGGCACTCAGGTGGACAGGTGCTCTGGTAGACAGGCACGTAGGCAGATGGTATGTAAGCAGACGTGTTCAGGTGGACAGGTACAAGAACAGAGACTCAGGTGGACAGGGCAGGCCCAGGTCCAGTATGCAAACATTCTGTGCTGACTTTGTGGGTGGATCTGGCTCTGTCGGGGTGCTGGTCTTCCTACAGGGGCTCCTTCAGCCAGTCTGATGCCATAGCACAGGCATAGGCCCTGAGTTACCTCACGCTCTGTAGATAGTGCAGGGCCAGGCATCCATGCCCAGCAGTGAGGGAGAAGTCCCTAGGACCAACCCTAGGCTTGCACCGTTCAAGTTCACCAGCTCCCAGGGCCAGGATAGCACCTGGGGGAGGCTGCCGACTCCTGATGTCCGTGACTGGCACGCAGCTGCTGTTTGTCCAGGTGACCTCCCATGCCCTGGAACTCAGTGATCCCTAGCATGTCCTTATTCTCCCAAGGACACAAAAAGTTCATGTGCCTGCACCCCTTCCCCACAAAGCAGGAACCAGGTCCTCTCATACTCCATTACGGATGAACTCACCAAGGCCAAGACCATGACCTTCAAGGTCCTGCCCTGACAGGTACAGCGGGTCCAGCCTCACCTCGGTGTGCTTCACCTGTCATCCTGATGCAAACTAGGGCAACAGAGCAGTGTCTGCAGGGGCTGCAGAATCCTGTCCAGGTTTCAGGAGGCCCCGAAGCCCTGGAACATATGAAACCCAAAGCTCTCCTCCCTGACGCCAGAAACGTCCAGGGGCCACTACAAGAGCAACAATGTAGGCACGGGTGTCAGCAACTAGTGCCGACTGCCCCTGAGAAAATGAGATCCAGGTTGGAGATTTATGCGGGCTCATGTCGACCTCTTTCTCTGGGTCCCAGGCTGGTAGGGACCTGTGGATTTCAGAGGCCCCAAGAGCCTAGTGTTTGCTAGGCCCACAGGTGGGCACTGGACAAGGTGGGGTTTGGAGCTGTGCCTCTCTCTAGTCTGACCTGTGCCAGTCCTGTGGGTATTTCCTCCCACTCCTGAAGAGCATGACTGGAGTGTTCAGGAGAGACAGAGGGAACCCGGAACTCAGGAATTTGCACCATGGTCTCAGCCTTCCATCCTGAGACCCTCTGAGGACAGCACAGCCCGAGGGCAGCCGGGGAAGTCTCTGTCAGGCTTCTTCAGTCTCAGGCTTCTTCGAGCCTCTCAGGGAATTGGGAGGGTACTACAGGGGGTGGCCTTCAAACTCCTCCCCACTTAAATTCCCACTGCACACAAACCACTCTTATTAGCTGGGTAACCAGACATTTGGGCAATGCTGACTGAGTGCTTTACTTTCCGGCTGTTGCTAGGCCACAGTGCTTGTGTGAAGTGACTGGTGGACATGGTCCATGCCAGAGAAGCAAATGGCATGGTCACAGAGGTCTATGGCCAGGCTTTGCAGGGTCCCTTCCCCAGGCCTGGCCCCACATCCCTGTGCAGTTGTCTTGCCTGCCCCAGTACTCCGTGTGGGCCTGGGTGTCTGTGACCCACCCCTACCCAAGAAGGCCCCTGGCCAAACCAGCTCTCACTGTCTACATCAATTTCTTCCTCCACCACATGGCTGAAGGAAGAGCTGGTGGGGAGTGCTGGTGAACCTCGTAGACACCAGGTGCCCAAACTGTAACCCCAAACCCACTTTTTACCACCAAGTGCCAACATTATAATTAAACCTGAATGCTAAGGTTTTAGTTTAGGAAAAACAACTGTTATCTGATACTTGGCTTGTGTGCTAACGGAGGGACTTCTGGATGCCCACCGTGGTACACATGACATAAGTTTGCCACCAGTGGCCTAGGAGGAAGACTGTGGGTCTGGACAGTGGCTTGAGACCCAGTCCAAGGGTCAAAAGGGTAAATAAATCATCGCTGACTCTCTGGGCACTGCCCCTCTTTATGCCTCTGCTGTATCTTGCTACCTTTCTCGCACTAACGGGTGCTACATGGCTGTATGTCTTTCACTTCCCAGGACAACACTGGCTTCAAGTGGGAGCAGGTAGCTTCTATGTGGTTTCTTCCCCAGGCACAGGGCGGCACAAGGCAGCTCAGGTGTCTGCAGTGGGTGCTCCACTAACTGAACCCAGGATCCTGAGCCCTGAACACAGGCTTGCCAACACCATGCTCCCATGCTCCCCAGCACCAGAGGCTCGCCACTTCCTAGGGCCTGCAATTCCTTCCTCCCAAAGTGGCAGGCCATCCTTGACTCCAGTCCTGCTTGGGCCTGGGAGAGTGGCTCTGATCAGGCTCTGGCTTGGGCCTGAATCCTGAGCAGCTGGTGTAGAAGCCTCCATTTTCCTTGAGCTGCCAGATAGCCACTGCACCCACTTCTGGCTTCCCTGCCTGGCACTGTGCCCAGCCCCAGGCCGCGTCTCCCATGTGGATTCCCACCTGAGCATGCATCACAGGGGGTGGCAGTTAGGAGCCAGTAGCCAGGCACGTAGGCAGAGAGGTATGTAAGCAGACATGTGTTCAGGTGGACAGGTACAAGAACAGAGACTCAGGTGGACAGGGCAGGCCCAGGTCCAGTATGCAAACATTCTGTGCTGGGTAGATCTGGCTCTGTCTGGGATGCTGGTCTTCCTACAGCTACTCTTTCAGCTGGCCTGATGCCGTAGCACAGGTACAGGCCCCGAGTTACCTCACACTCTGTAGATAGTGCAGGGCCAGGCCCTGAGGAGAAGCCAGTAGCCTCCCTGAGCTCAGTTCCAAACAAAGCGGGGAGGGAGAACAGTATTCAGACTGAAGGCTGATAATGCTGTGTTTTTCCATCATGTTTAGAAACTAGGAACATCTTAGTCTCAGTTGGTAGGGTCCCTCAAAACCCACTAGCACTGTGAGACCCTGGCTGAGGCCCAGGTCTGGGTGCTGCTGTGGTAGGGCTGTGGCACTATCGGTCCTTCTCCCATCAGAGTAATCTTCACCAGGCCTCGGACTCAAGGGCAATCGTCCCTTTCTTGAGGATGATGTTTCCATAGAGTGCTGTCTCCCTGCAGGAGGAGCAGAGCGGATCTGAGCAGAGGGCCAGGGTGCTCTCTGGGGACATGGACCCCATCTGCTTCCGTCGCACCCAAAAGACAAAGATCAAGAGAACAGCCGCCTGGGGCAAGACAAACAGGGACCCTGCTTGCCCAAATCCCTCCTGCTCTTTGAGTCTCCACTGGGCAGGAGCTGAGCGGAGGGTAGGAATGAGGCCTTCCCAAGGGCTTGGAGTGGGTGCACGCGTCAGCCGCCACAGCCAGCTGGCACTCACCCGGTTGCAACAACAGCAAAAGCTTTTTTGGCTCGTTCATAAAACTCAAATCTTTCTATCTTTGCCAGGGCTTTCTAGAAGACAAAATGGTATGGTTGGCAAGACTTTGGACAACCTCACGGGTAGGCCCTGAGTCCCTGTGAGGGAGGTTCTCTAGGCTCACTCTGCTGAGGCCCCTAGTGCAGTGGTCCCAAGCGTCCTCAGCCTTTAACTCTTATGGAATGGACAGTAGAAATGTGGGGTGTCTATCAAATCCCATCTAGGGCTTGTGCTGCTCTTGGTGTCTTCTGGGGTGCCTCAGCCGGCTTCGCAAACCCTTCGGTTCCTCCAAACTGGCTCAAAGGGTTCTCCAGTCAGGGTAGGAATTCCTGGTCTGTACTTCAGGTGGGTCCTGCCCAAGACTTGAGAATGAATGAATGATTTCCCCAGGAGCACGTCTCCCACCAGGCGAGAGTGAGCGTTGTGTGACATGTAGACCACAGCCAGCACAAGGTGGGGGAAGCAAACTGTGCGAGGTCAGAAGAGGTGGCTAGGCAGCCCTTGGCCACTTGGATCCACGGGGACAGACCTCCAGGCAGACAGGTCAGGATCTTAGGAAGGGACCAGGGAACTTAGGGGTTCAGGGGAAGGCACCCAAATAGCCTAGGTGTACCTCTCTATCCCTGCTAGTGGGGGCAGCTGGTGGCCTCTAGTGCTCACACAGCCAAGGACGAAGGTCATGTGAGGACAGCTTGGGAAAACTCTCATATTTCACTCTTCCCTACGACACAGGGTCCTGGGCCCCTCCCACGATCAGGGGGTGTAGGCTCACCGAGCAGCCGACCTGGAGCAGGAGCATCTCATAATCTTTCCACACTGGGGTCTGCAGGCCCCTCTCCTTGTCGCCAGGCACCAGATCCATGACGGCAGCCTGGGACACAGGAGTCAGTCTGCAGCCCTGAGCACTGCCAGCCCTCCCCTTGGCCAATGACCATTCAGCGTTCCTCCAGGGCCCCTTTGGGAGCATATGGCCTCTTCCCACTCTAAGGCAGATGGCCTGGTGAAGTCTGGGAGAAGGGGAAGTGGGACAGAGCAGCTCACCGGGCTCTCCACATAGGTATCCAGGGGCAGCAGCTTCAACACAGCTTCCAGGAGCTTTGGGATGGCCAGGCCTGGGGGACAGGGCTGGGCTCAGACTCCTGTCCTCCCCTATGGGATGCGGCCCCTCACTCTTTGGCCTCCCTCAGGATGATTTGGGGCCCAGGACCACTGACTCCGACCACCCTTGCAGCCCCATCCCTTATCCACTCCCCATTCTCCTCACCATCTGCCCGGATCTCCACAGGCCCACACTGACAGATGGACGAGGTGGGGAAGTTAGCATCTGCAAGAACTGGAGAGGCAGTCAGAAGGCCCCAGTGCAGCCCAAGAGGCCACGAACCCCACCAGGGATCACAGTCCACCCGCCCACCGTGGTCAGTGGGTATGGGCTGTGAGGAGGCACCTCCACGGCTCCCTCAAGCGGTGGCCCAGTGGGAAAGTCGACCTGGAGGGCGACCTGCTGCCCAGGGGAGCGACGGTAACAGTGCCCTAGCTTCTAGCCGCCAAGCCCTTGCCCCAAGCCACTGATTTTAGGATGGCCCCGGGGTTGGGGGGGAGGCAATGGGGAGGTGGTAGGGCCAGGGCTGGAAAAGGAATCCTGCTCAGTTAGCCCAGGACACCCAGACTGTGGAGGGCTGGGGTCAGCGCAGGCACAGTTCCACTGGGCCAAAGGCCAGGGCCGCCTCGCAACCGCCTAAGAGGAGGCAGAAAAACTCCACAGCTGGAGTCGCCACCCGCCCCTATGCCTGCGGAAGTGGGGTTGGGGCTTCCTGCTCTCAGAGGGCGGGGCTGCCGAGGCAGCGCCCCAACCCTTTTCTGAGAAGGACACCTCGAGTCTCCCATCCTGCATCCTCTGCTCACCGATCTCATCTCCGTGCCCCATGCGCGCCAATGCATACAGCAACTCTGGGGACAGCAGCGCAGGGACGCCCTTCAGCATGACCATGTCTGCCACTGCCAAGGCCTCTGGGAACTTGGTGAGCGCACGGGAGGGGAGGATAGGGCGGGGCAAAGAGGAGGGTGGGGCCTAAGGGGCAGTAATTCTCCCCTGGTAGCCAGGCAAGGGGCCAAAGGGGGTGCAGGAGCTCTGCGTCCTGTGGTAACTCATAAACGTCAGAAGGCCTGGCCATGGGCAGGAATGTTCTGGAAGTCAGTACCTGTGGGGAGGACGACAGAGCCAAAGGAGACACCTTAGAAGCAGGTGCATGCTTAGCCCCCATCCACGGAGTGAACTCAAGTCCAGACCACAGAGCTGGGTGTGAGGGCTGTACTAATACTGCTCCAGCTGTGAGCAGAGGTTTTATTTTAGGACAAGTAGACAGGGGCATGCCAGTTTATGGACTGAGAAAATAGGGTGACAGCTTGAAAAGCAAATCAACTCACTCTCACCAACCTGAATGGGTCGATTAGCTCAAAGCCAACAAGAGCCTCCCTGAGGGTGGGGTACCCTTCCCTGGGGGAGTCCCTACAGCCACTGCCCAACCTCCTGATCTCCCTATAACCTGCAGCCACTAAGAAGCCTGCTCCATTCTGTTGGATCCAAATCAAGTTCCCTTTGTACCTATTTGTGTAAATGAGCACGTGATGTGCAGAAGAATCCAAGGCTCAGAGGCTTATCTGCCAAGGTTACCGGCCTTCTGTGTGAAGGGGGACTGCGTGGGAGCTCTGTGCTGGCCCTCAGACAGGTCAGTTAATGAGCTCACCAACTCCTTCCTCCCTCCTGCCACCAGCTCCTGGTGGTGGATTGCAGGGCTCATACCTGCAGGGTGAGTGGTCCCTATGGTGCACGTGAGCCTGATCTACTGTGTAAATGAGCATGAGCTGCTGCCCAAGGAGTGCACAGCTACAGCCTACAAAGGTCAGCTCAGTTCGTAGTTCACCCTTGGTCCATTTCAGGTGCCCCAGGACAAGGACGCACTCCTGATCCATGCCAGCCCAAGGCCATGATCACAATCTGGATGAAATGCCCACGCCACACTGTACAGCGAGGTACAGAAGACACCTGTAAATGGCTCTCTGGCATGATCTGGGCTGTGAGTGGGCTTCATCACAGGAGGGCAGCGAGGCCCAGATCTGGGACAGGCCAAGCATCATTTGGCTGAGCTGTGCAATGCACTAAGCACACTGTGTACAGGCTGTGTGATGAATGCTGAGTGCTGTCATAGTGTGAGCACATTTTATGCTGGATCCCTCGGCAGAACTCAGCCTTCCCTCATGCAGAGCCCTTGTTTGCAGCAACAAAGCCAAGTCCCTTGACAGGCAATAGGTAGGTCCCCACTGACAGGTTATAGGCCAGGGTCCTGCAGCAGCCCACAAGACCTGCACAGCACTGGGGCCCACCTCTTGAAATGCTGACTCTCAGCTTCATATTACTAGGCTGTCCTGAGACTCAGGAGCCTGACCTCAGGCCTGAGCTGCCATCTGATGAAAGTGTCACTGTGTTGTGCTGAATGAAATAACCCAGACACCAGAGGATAAATACCTGATGTGATTCCATTCATATGATGTATCCAGTACAGTGACATTAGTACAAGAGACAGAAGGGTGGGTGCCAGAGATTGCAGAGTCAGTGTTTGATGAGGACAGTTTCAGCTTAAAAAGATGAACTTCTGTGGATGGTGATGGTGATGGCTGCACAACACTGGGAATGTGCTTGGCTCACCGAACTACGATGCAGTCGGTGGAGTCTATGTTGTGTGTCATCACACTTGAGAAGAAAGCCAGTAAAATGAGAATAAGCACCAGGCACGGTGGTGGATACATGTAATCCCAGGACTTGGGAGGCTGAGGCAGGAGGATCGTGGCAGATTAAGGCCACTCTACTCAAATGCAAGACCCTGTCTCAAAACAAACACCCCCTCCCCAAAACAATAAAAAGTACTCACATGACAGGAAGGAAAAAATGAGGGTGGATTCATGGGTGGAAAAGTGTGCACGAGTGCGCACAGCACCCATGTATGAAACCACACACCACACCTAAGCATGTATATGTGATTGGGGACAGAACATTCTGGAAGGATGCATGCCCAATGGTGCAGAAGTGGTTCATTCCTTGGGGATGTGACATGGCTATAGCTTATTTTATGAACCTCAGGGTTTTTTGAATGTTATCACAATGAAACACCAGCCAATATACAGCATATTTATCCTTTAAAGATGATTAAAAGTAAAGTATAACTAACTTGAAGTAGTTACTTTAATCAGCATTATTCTGTTCAAAATCAATAGACAGGAAGATTTTCTCCTGAGTACCCACATATCCCATGACTGGGCAGGCACCCATTTTTCATCTTGACTTATCTGTACACAAAGGGACCTTCAGCAAACTGTTTTCCCAGGAAGATCTGAAGAGAAGTAAAAAATAAGCATCCTGAAGGCTCCTCAGCAAAACTTTTGATTTGAAAGTGTATGTTCTGGTCAGAATGCAACCCGATTGACTCTCTTGATGGCTAAGTGAAGGCCAGTCGGTTGGCATAGCATAAGCTATGACCACAGCCCATGGCCGTCAGCACCAAACCACATGTCACCTACACTACCCTGAAAAGGAGACATTTTTGCTTCTAAACCGATGGGCTGCTTGTTCCTCCCTAAAGAGGAATAAGGCCTTGCAGCCAGCTCTCAGTGGTCTTTGAAGTTGGCCTTCCTCTTCTCCACAAACGCAGCCATTCCTTCTCTTCGGTCATTCTGGTAGGAAAAGGGAGGAAAGCAGAGGTGAAGTTTGCACCTGCCCACTGAGCTCCCCACTTGCTTGTCTTTGGGGTTCCTCTCCTCACTCTCTCAGGCTGCACTCTTTGCTCACATGGAATGGGGCAGGTGACTCCACAGCAGGGCTGTGGACAGCCCTGGAAGGACAGGATTCCTGACAGCAGGGTCAGAGCTGGGAACTGAGGTTTTTACACCCTCTGCCCGGACCACAGTCACTCAGAAAACACCTGCATGAATGTCGGTAAATTCCCAGGTAAAGAGCCTCAGAGGCCACCGCTTTCACTGGATCTAGCATGGCCCAAGGCAAGCATCACCCTCATGCATCACTTGCCCCGGATCTCACTCACACACACACACACACACACACACACACCTGTTTTTGGTTTTGTTTTTGTAGTGGGGATCAAACTCAGGACTTTTTGCTTGCCCAGCAGGTGCAGCACGACTGAGCTAAACCTATGACCCTAAATCTTCACTTCTTAAAGAGCTAATCTTTCTTTCACAACACATCTACAGATGACTCTTTGGTAATACAAGAAGTGAGTTACAATGGCAATCGGAGACCATTTCCTTTACCATGTTCCTGCCAGCTTAAATTACTAGGGGTACACATGTGACACATCAGGGGGCTTGTACCACTGCTGGTAGAAGTGGTGTGGTCACGCATGGGATTTTCAGGCACACATCACCAGTGATTTAAGTTACTCAGCAGCATACTCATGTCCTCAGTGTGTTATTGGCAGAAATCCTAAAGAATATTGCTATAGGGGCCGAGGAGTTAGCTCAGTGGTTCCGGCGCCTGTCTTGCAAGCGCAAGGACCCGGTTCGATTCCCCGGTAACCACATAACAATACTGGGTGTGGAGACCCACACCCAGCAGCAACCAGCACCACATACCACAGTGCCGGGCGTGGTGGCTCACGCCTGTAATCCCAGCACTCGGGAGGCAGAGGCAGGAGGATTGTGATGTGAGTTGGAGGCTGAGCTCAGGGCCAGCCTGAACCACAAAGTGAGACCCTGT
>PVIR01003885.1:0-55310 GCA_004026965.1 Petromus typicus | reverse complement strand
CCTAAAAAAAAAAAACAAAAAAACAAACCAGAATTGAACACTTAGCAAACGATTTCAAGGCTGAAGTAAACAATTTACATATTAACACAAACAGTTTACCAACAAACTTTCACTAAAACAGCCTCTATTTAGTACATGTTAAGTTGCTGTGACAGATCCAAAATGAAATGGCTGAAACATTTAATTTTCTCTGGTTGGAGATTTAGTTCAGTGGCACCAGGCCTGCCTCGAAAGGGCAAGGTCTGGAGTTTGATGCCGGTAACAGTAATTACAACAAAACACCCTGAGCTTTTTCTAACAAGTCAGCACTGACGTGGAAGTCTGATAGTTACTGTCCTCTATAAAGCAATTGCTGGTGACAAAAAGGAGAGAGAGATAAACTGAACATTACCAAAATTAAAAATTCTTTATTGTGTTTCAAGGAACATCACCAGGTTCACATGGAAGGTTCCACACTGGGCCAGCCATGTGAGCTGGAATATAAGATGTATGTGTCCATGGACGGTTTGGGGTGGTCATTTTGGCAGAAGTCAGAACGATGGGGACAACTGATACAGTTCCATTTGCAACCTATAGAAATGGGATAATACGAGCGAGAAACAGCTGGCTGTGGCTGATGTTGCTCTGATGGCTACTGAAAGCACTACTCTTGTAGTCACCAGGATCTTCTACCAGAAAGCGGGATGGGTCCAAGATTGGACCACTAAACCCAGGAGTAGTATTGCCTGGATTCCCAGCTTGGCAAAGTGGGAGACGTACCTGCAGAATCCTAGTACTTTGTCTGGCAGGCCCTGTGGACAGAACGGAAAGAGGTCCTGGAACTGTTGATGTATGTTTCTCCAGAGACCCAAGACTCCTCCCTCTCGGCGGGGATAGAGCCAGAGGCAGCCCCTTAAGGGAAGGGGGCTTGTTAGTGGCTTGTTGCTGCAGCCTATGTTGTTGCTATGGATGAAGATATGGTGTTCCACATTCTCACCAAGGGAACCACATGGAAAACTTATGGGCTGACTATGAAGCAAAAACCCCTGAGCTGGGTGGTGTGCAAGGTCAGGGCACCCAAAATGGCCAGTTTCCTTTAGGTATTCCGCTCCCAACGGAGTCAATATATGTTACTGAGCCTGCACAGTGAACATGCAAACAAGTAGTCTGTGTCATATACCTTTGTGGCAACTTGCTGGCTTTGTGTGGTATATATAAGGGTACATAAGGGAGAAGTATTTAAATACAGCTGTTTAGCTAATACTGGTCTAACAGGGAAACAAGTCACGTAGTAAGGGTATAACGAAAGAACAAAATCATTTTTGACCCAATGCTCTGGTCACTCACCTGGACATCTGATGCCTATATGGACTTACTGGCCCCAGGTGGTGACAACTACAGCATAATCTCAAATTGTTGTTCATCCTTCAGGGAGGCATGCAAGCCTGCGGTTGTGTCTCCATCTTGCACACTGGCTACGATTTTGATGATTTTATTTTTTATGTTGATTTCTTGGAGAATCCAATCCCTCTTTGAAGGTATATTAATTACGATCTCATTTAACTGCCCATTTAGGGGCTGAGGATTTAGCTCAAGTGGTCCGCTCCTACCTTGGAAGCACAAGGGCACAGTTTGATCCCCAGTAACCCCCCCCCCAAAAAAAAACCCTGCCCCTTTAATTCTTACTCTTAAGCTGGCTCCACTGTGTCTGAGGGGCCACAGTGATGGCAGTCATTAGTCATCTGAGCTAGGAAGGTGTCTAGTTGGCAAGATTGTTTCCTTAGGCTCATTCGCCCCCATCACTTTGCAGCCAGGACCACACAGGGAACCCTCCATGCTTCAGCTCAGTCTGAATACCTGTGAATCTGCCCTCGTGAGCGTCCTGAGCTAGCCTGGCGCAGGGGGCAGCCCTTAGCACCTCGTCAGGGATTCGATAACGAGATAGGCCAGGAAAGGGGCAATGCAGGCAAGAGGCAAGTGTACCCAGGGCTCGCCTACCAGGTCACCCTGCCTCGGTTGAACTCTTTCCTGCTGTCTCACTCTCCTAGCTCCGGCCCTTTTCACCCAAGTCTTGACCGACCTCTCCTCTCCCAGCTGTCCTCTCCCGTCCCTCCGCCCCTCCCTCCGGCCCCGCCCTTCCATCTTCCGCCCCGCCCTCCTCCGCCTCCACCCGCCCTCAGCTCAACCTCTCTCCTCCCTCCTGCCCCGCCATCTCCCCGTCCCCGCCTCCACCTCCCGGTTAGCAAGATCCCTGTAACTTCAAGACTTTTCTTTTCGGATACGCCATGGCGTCTGGCGGCGGCTCCGGCGGCGGGGAGGTCCTCGGCACGCTGCGGGTGCTGGTGGTGGGCGGTGGCATCGCGGGGCTGGGAGCCGCGCAGAGGTTGTGCCGTCACTCTGCTGTTCCCCACCTGCGTGTCCTGGAGGCCACGGCCCGCGCGGGGGGCCGCATCCGCTCAGAGCGCGGCTTTGGTAACTGCCCTGACTCCTTCTCAGAACTCAGCTGACAACGCCCAAGCTCCACAGGGCCTTGTCCAGAAATCTTACCGAGCTCTATGAGTGCAGGCCGCCCCACGTAGCCCACGCTTCCTGAGCCCCCAAACTCAGCTACTCCAACTTTGTCGGGTGCCTGTAGAGGAAGGAGCCAAAGTCCCCGCATATAATGCCCTCCTTCCACAAAGACCCGGGGACCCTTAGGTACTTCTCTCCCTCTACGCTATCCTTACAAGAGTCTTTCCAAGACAGATGTAGGCCAGCGCTCGCTCTCCCCAGGTGTTTAAAGCATGTGTGTGGGGGCTGTTTTGGGGGACCACTTGGTCCTCAGGGACAATAACTGGTGGTCCTTGGGGCTGGCGTAGCCTTACAGCTGGTCCCCAAAACACAGTTGGGAAGGGCAGCCCAGGATGGTCCAGAGGGCTGGAGTGACCTCTCTGGGGAGCAGACCTGCAGATCACATCCCTTTCCTTCTCAGGTGGCGTGGTGGAGGTGGGGGCACACTGGATCCATGGGCCTTCCCAGGGCAATCCTGTCTTCCAGCTGGCTGCTGCCTTTGGGCTCTTGGGGGAGAAGGAACTGTCGGAGGAGAACCAGTCAGTGGATACAGGAGGCCACTTAGCCCTGCCCTCTATGTGCTACACCAGCTCTGGGACAAGGGTGAGCCTTGAGCTGGTGGCAGAGATGGCCACTCTGTTCTATGGGCTGATAGACCAGACCCGAGAGTTCCTGCATGTGGCTGAGACCCCGGTCCCCAGTGTCGGGGAGTACCTCAAGAAGGAGATTGGCCAGCAGGTGGCCCACTGGACAGAGGATGAAGAGACCAAGAAGCTCAAGCTGGCCATCCTGAACACCTTCTTCAATGTGGAGTGCTGCATAAGTGGCACCCACAGCATGGATCTGGTAGCTCTTGCACCCTTTGGGGAGTACACTGTGCTACCAGGGCTGGACTGCACCTTCTCTGGGTATGGGACCAGGCGCCGCCTGCCCTAGAGCCCTCAGTGTACCCCAGGGCCAAGGGGCTGGCTGGGCTCTGCCCTCTGGCTTTGGGAGGTGGAGGAGGGGTGGGGAGAGTGACAGGAAGTATTTACACTTTTCATTCAGCGAAATTGGTTGCTTGGTTCCCAGTTTGCTCACTTAAGCAAAAAAGTTACTTTTAAGGAAGTGACTGGGGAAGGGAAGCTATTTGGTATGCTTCTCTTTTCTGTATTTCCTGGGGCCTGAGATGTGTCAAGTGTTAGGTGAGGTATTTCAGATAGGCTCCTTCATTGTGACGGGTGCTGGCTGCACCTGGCTGGCACGTGCAAGAACCCCTGCAGGGCTGTCCATTGGACTCACCCATGTGTCAGGCCGCGGGCTCCTGCCCAGGGGATGGCCATGTGTGATGCAGAAACTCCCAGAATCAGAACTCTGGTGTTTGTAGGGAGGAAACCCTGCTTCTCGTGTGACTACCTTGGCAGATTAGGGTTTGTTGGCTCACTTAATCCTGCAGTTAGCGTAAATGATTGTATTAACATTCCTGTGGTTTAAGGGAAAACTATAGCATTTTCCTCACCCTGACCTGTGCTCTTCCTAGACCCTGAATGATGCGCGTTGACTTAGGTGATTTTTACCTATCCCACCCTTCCAGGATTGGCTTACTAAACATCGTCAATTTCTGTCTCTCCTAGAGGCTACCAGGAACTCACAAACCACATAATGGGCTCCTTGCCGAAGGATGTGATGGTTTTTAACAAGCCTGTGAAGACTATCCACTGGAATGGGGCCTTCCAGGAGGCAGCGTGTCCTGGAGAGATCTTTCCTGTGTTGGTGGAGTGTGAGGATGGTGTCCGCTTCCCAGCCCATCATGTCATTGTCACCGTGCCCTTGGGTAGAGCTCACTTTACTGGTCAAGTTTTCAGGGCTCGTCTGTCTTATCTCAGGCAGTCTGACTTCCAGCCTCACCCAGCCTCAGTGGGTTTGAGGGGTGTTTGCTTGGCTGCTAAACTCACACTTTTATTTTAATAATTTCCAAATAGGTGGAAGGAACTATTTTATTGTGTTTTATAGTATTGCAAATTTCCTTTGGAATGAAGGATTTCACATTAAGGGAAGACAGAAGCTTTTGTCTTGCTCATTGGACAGTAACTCAGTGAGCTTGTGGAAAAAGATTGGGATGACCCCAGAGAATAAAGTGGTTGCTTTTTCTAGGAGATCAGAAAAGACAGGGAGACCCTGGTCTCCAGGTTAGGCCCGGTGATGATTCATGAGCAGAGCCGTAGGTGTCACTCTACCTAGTTCCAGATCTGGTGTTTCAGATTTAAATCTATGAGGGGAAGTTGTTTGGCCATTTGATGACTGGTGAGGCTGGTTGGTGGGGCAGTTGCCAGGGTATTGCTGTGGAGCAGACCTCCGCTTCACAGCTGCCTGTGTTCTCTCTCTTATTCCTCAGGGCAGACTTGACAGGTATCTTGTCAGTATGTGCTGTTGGACAGTTGTGAGCCTTTTTTAGGCAGAGAGAAAAATCACTTAATTGACCAAGTCACAAAGCGGGCAAGTTGGGAGTGAGGATTTGGTGAGCATGTGAGATAAACGGCGAGAGTATCTGTCACCTGCAGTGGCCTGTGGTCACTTTGATGTGTATTCTTTCAGGAGCCCTCAGCCCCTGTGGCAGCCCACTGCACTGCTGTTAGCACAAACGAATCACTACAAGACATTAGTTCCTATCTGCCTTGCTGCTTTTTTTTTCTTTTCTTCTTCCTTTTCAGTACTGGGGATCGCACCCATGGCTTTCACACTGAGCTACATTCTTAGCCCCTTTTATTTTTTATTTTGAGATCAGACCTCACTGTTACCTCACTGTTCAGGCTAAGTCTGAACTTTGATCCTCTTTGCCTCAGCCTCTCAAATGCTGGGATTATAGGTATGTATCATCCCCCAGCTGTCTTTTTGTTTGTTTTGACAGCTGCCTTGTGTTTAAATGAAATTTTTATTAGTGCCCCCAAATGAGCACATGGTTGTATTGTTCAAAAACAATAAAAAGTCCTTGGTTCATTCATATTTGCACTTTGCCTGAGCCTGTCAAGTTCTGATCCCTGGGTTTGTGCGGCTGGCAATGACCAGGATGTTGGTACATTCACAAGTAGCAGTTCTGCCTTGTGTCTGTTCTTAAGCCATACTGTGTTTTCTTTTAACTAGATGTCATTCTTTGGTAAATAGTAGTGAAGGTTTGTGATGCTCGCTATGCCTGTTTTACATGGTGCTTGTGCTTGCATTTGAAAGCACTGTATCGTTAAATCTGAAGGATAGATTGTAGTCAGGGGGGGTTGTAGTCAGAGATCGGAACAGAGTGACACTGTGTTTGTTCCCATGAGCCGACCCCTTGTCTCAACTGCCTCTTGATTTTGCTGGTTTGTTCTTAGGTTTTTCACCTATTTTTTACTGAATTATGCAGGTGCCTTCAGGAAATTGAAATTTATTTCAGGTTGCAAATATTCTCCCCCTTGATTGACTTTGTTGTTGTTTTTTGTCTTTTTGTTGTCTACCTGTGGGTTTAATTAATTTATTGCAGTACTGGAGATAGAATCAGGGAGCTCTACCACTGTGCTACATCCACAGCTGTTTTTAAATTTGTGTTTTAAAATAGGATTTCACTATGCTATTCAAGCTGGTTGTAGCTGTGACTCTCTTGCCTCAGCCTCTGAATGCTGGGATTATAGTCATGCACCACCACACCTGGCTTTAATCATTTTTCTGTCAGGCAAAGTAATCTTTATATAAGTTTTTAGTGTGCTGGGGATGTGGCTCAGTGATAGTTTATCTGGCATGTTTAAGGCTCTAGGTTCTATACTTAGCATGACAAAGGAAAAAATCTGTCTGTCCATCCATCCATTTTTGTTCTAGATGAAGCCTTTGCATTCAGCCATTACTCCAGACTGATCCTGAGTCCTGTGACTTACAGAGTGGGGAAGCAAAGGCTGAGATTAAGCTATCCCTGCAGAGCTGTCTGTGCAAGGTCGTCCTAACTGTCCCTGTGCAATCGGTGGTGGCTATTGTGTCCCTGTGGCCGGGTTCTCGTTGCCCTTGAATCCTGCTGGTCAGCTTTGTCTCTGCGACCCGTAATCCTGAATGGACATATAACATGTTTAGAAGCCTCTTTCTCTTGCTTCTCTAAGTGGAGTCAGAATCGGGTTGCTGTGGCTTCTGATTTAAGACTAATGTAGTATAAAGCACATCTAATTCTGAATTGCAGGTTTTCTCAAAGAACATCAGGACACCTTCTTTGAACCACCACTGCCTGCTGAGAAGGTGGAAGCAATCAGGAAAATAGGCTTTGGGACCAACAACAAAGTCTTCCTGGAGTTTGAGGAGCCCTTCTGGGAGCCAGAGTGCCAGTTCATCCAGGTGGTGTGGGAGGACACGTCGCCCCTGCAGGACACCACCTCTGGGCTGCAGGACAACTGGTTCAAGAAGCTCATTGGGTTTTTGGTTCTACCTTCTTTCAAGTATGTATGTGTCCAAAGACTGAGAAAGGCTCAGGGCTAACTTGCAAGGTCGCAATTTGCATGAGGATTCAGCTGTGTGTGGAGCAGGGATTTTTGAGGGTTTAATGGATAATTGCTGCAGACTAGACATCTGTTTCATGTGGATCTCACAGGCAGGGATCACTGCCTCTTGATATCTATTCTTTATGACAATCTAACAGGTGTCTGTTACTACATAAGATG
This sequence comes from Petromus typicus, assembly GCA_004026965.1. Taxonomy (NCBI): domain Eukaryota; kingdom Metazoa; phylum Chordata; class Mammalia; order Rodentia; family Petromuridae; genus Petromus; species Petromus typicus. Next base: position 48,132 of record PVIR01003885.1, on the reverse strand, counting down.
CTGGCTGTAGCCACCCTGGGCCTAGTGCCCTGCAGGGACAGATGAAGGCTAGTTGTATGAAGATTGTCAGGATCTTTAGTGGCCTAGAATGTGCTGGAGAATTTGAAGGAATATTTAATCCATGAGAAGGTAGTATTGAAATTCTATCAGAAGTTATGGCTTGTAGTTAATGAAAAAATTTAAAACATGGATTTGACACCAGGGAAGAGAGTACTTGAATACAAAAATTGAGCAAAAATGCTAAGTAATGGAATCAAAGACTCATGGGTGAAGGGCCCAGCTGGCCTACAGTGCAACATGTAAGGACCAGGGTTGGGAATTGAACCCACGAGCTAATTTAGGAAATAACATCATGCAGGATATGTGGATGAGGGACAGATTCTTCTGGTAAGATCAGAACACAGCCAGTGGACTGTGGGCAGATGGCAGAGAGAACTCCACATCTGTCCAGAGTTGTGGTCAGAGAGGGGCCATGTTTTTAGGCTAAAAGGCAGACTAGGGGTCAAGGAACAGGAGGCTGTGGCCTCAGAGCAATCCTCCTGCTGAGAGAGAGGGAGCCTACCTGTCCCATTTCACTAATGAGGAAACCGACTTTTCAGGAGTTTGGAAATGGCTCACGGATGCAGTGGGCACCGGGATCAGGGACCACTGGACCGGACCACCTATTCCAGGCCTGTCTGTTTAGGATGTGTTTAACAACAGAGGCCCTGGGAAGCCCGAATGTCTTACTAAGATGCTGTCTACAGAAGAGCAGTGGTTCTTACCTTTGTGACTGAGACTACCTTTTAAAATGCTTAGGATAGGGATGGGTGTGCTCAGTGGGGGAACCCTTGGCTAGCATATGCAAGGCCCTGGGTTCAACTCCCCGCTATGCAGGAAAAAAAACAAAACCCTTAACATCTCAAGCTTTTGTTTATGTAGAATATGTCTAAGTATTTACACAAAACACTAAAACAGCAACTTAAAGGTATTTCTTATTTAAGATGACAGTAATAAGTCTATTGCATGTTAGTGTAAATAGCATTTTAAAAGTGAAAGTTTACTGTTTTCTCAAATTTAGTGAGAAGAGTTACAGAGTCTTGTTTTTTCTATGTTTGGTCACATAGAAAATGCTGGATGCTTAGAATTGATTCTACCTTTTTCCTATCATGGTGTTTTATTTTGGTGGAAAGATGAAAAGTCGGGATCAACACAGACACAGTTGGAAGAAGGTAGTACTATTAGAAAAGGTTTTTAGGTGGTTGTGGATATTCTTTGGAATGACATCAAACTCGAGACGTGGTGTTCTTAGAGTTGGCCAGGTGTTGTCCAAGGCTGCAGGGATGACTTCATACTTTGTTCCTCTGAAGTCAGTTTGCTTGTCTGCTACTTTGAATGGGTTTTTTGTCTCTCCTGATTTCTGTCATTTAGAAAATACTGGGTGGTGCAGACTTCTATATGTTAACATACACAATACCAAAAAGTTAGATTTATTATCATCACCGCTGATCTCAGAAAAGTCTTTCAGTATTAGGAAGCTGTTATATTGTTGGTAGGAGATACAAATTTTCTAAAATTCAAGTTTTTGCTCGAGAGCTTAAATTTCATTGTCATCAATCAATAATGTCTGCCCGTTGTTTTTCTTTTCTTTCTTTCTTTTTTTTTTGAGAGAGGGTTTCACTTTGTTGTTGAGGCTGGCCCTGAGCTCAGCCTCCAACTCACATCACAGCAATCCTCCTGCCTCTGCCTCCTGAGTGCTGGGATTACAGGCGTGAACCACCATGCCCGGCACTGTGGTGTGTGGTACTGATTGCTGCTGGGCATGCGTCTCCACATCCAGTATTGTATGTGGTTACCAAGGATCGAACCTGGGCCCTTGTGCTTGCAAGACAGGCGCTGGAACCACTGAGCTAAGTCACCTGGCCCTGCCCGTTGTTTTAGTGTGAGAGACACATGGCTCATTTAGAAAATGACTGCTGAATACCGTAGCTTGTGTGTCAGGTGTTCTTCTGGTAGAAATGGCACCCGTAAGGAAGCTCGTGGTCCACTAACCTCAGCAGTCATGGCCACTATGTATAGCAGAAGTGCCTATGTCTATCTCCCATTTCTTCACACCGATTATTGGAAAGGGAACTTAAGCATGAATATTTAATGAAGTCACTCATTCTTACTGCTTCATGATGGACTTTCTTGAGTGAATCTGGCTTTGTTTTCTTTGAATCACATGGGTGGCAGTAAAGAAGTGGCCCGTTGTTCCTCTGTTCTGTGAAGGACAGTTCCACTCAAGACCTCCTTGTTGGTGCATGAGGGGTAGAGTAGAAGCCGCACATGCTGACCCTGACGGTTCAAGGATGACTCCCCTGGATAAGGAGAGTCCAAGGCACGGCTCTGAGCTGTGGGTCTTGGTGAGAGGGTGTGGAGCCGAGCTAAGGAGCTCATCCCTGTGGTCCTTCCTCGTGTGCAGGTCTACGCATGTGCTCTGTGGCTTCATTGCTGGGCTGGAGTCCGAGTTTATGGAGACTCTGTCTGATGAGGAAGTGCTTCTGTCTCTAACCCGAGTGCTCCGGAAAATGACAGGTACTTACCTATTGCACAAAGTCATAGCAGTATCACTACTGGCTAATTTCTAAACAGGAAACAAACTTCTCAGAACAAAGAACTAAATTCTGCTGGGGGTCTCTAGCACAACTGTTCCATATATTAGTGTAGTCAGTAACAATTTTGACTATTAAGGAAGCATAATGACTTTGAAAATACTTTCTACTTATTTTCTCTAAAATGTGCCACAAAATACATGCAGTTGTCCTTTACCAGATGGTTTCATATGAAGTAAAGCTGAGATAATCTGTACTGATAGCCAGGGGCCAATTCAGTTAACCAAGGGCTGGGCTCTGTGCTGTTGCCTGTTCAAACCTGTGCTAGTCAGTTTTTGGTCACTGTGACAAAATACCTGCATAAAATAAACTTGATGGAGAAAAGACTTATTTTTGCTCGTTTCTGAGATTTTGGTCCAAGGTCAGTTTACTCCATTGCTTTTAGGTCTGGAAAAAGGCAGAACCATTATGGCAGACAGGTGGGGGGAGAGCTGCTCACCTCTTAGGAGCCAAGAAATAGAAAGAGGGATAGAAGGGGAAAGGAAGGGCGGAAGGGGAAAGGACAAGACTGGGTCCCCAAAGTCCTGTCCCATAGTCACTCCCTTCACTTAGGTCCCACTGCTTCAGTTTCTGTCACCTACTGGGGTCATCAAGTCTGAGTCTGTCTCGGCCAGGGATTTAGCTCAGTGGTTCTGGCGTCTGTCTTGCAAGTGCAAGGACCCACGTTCGATCCCCGATAACCACATACAATGCTGGGTGTGGAGACTCACGCACAGCAGCAACCAGTACCACATACCACAGTGCCGGGCGTGGTGGCTCACGCCTGTCATCCCAGCACTCGGGAGGCAGAGGCAGGAGGATTGCTGTGATGTGAGTTTGAGGCTGATCTCAGGGCCAGCCTGAACCACAAAGTGAAACCCTGTCTCAAAAAACCTAAAAAAAAAAAAAATCTTAATCTCTCTCATCAGTAGGTTAACCCCCGGCTAAAGCTAGAGCCTTCATAATCTGTCACTTTCTGAAAACCCACCTCTGAATGCATGAGGTTTCTAGGGGATGTTTTAGATCTAAACCATAATAACATCTGTGTGTTCTTGTGCAGTGAATAGGAGAGCAGCTGGGGCAAAAAGAATATTAGGAATATTAGAATATTAGAATATTAGGAATATACTTGGTGGCTTGGTTTCATTTGAAACTGCTAGATTTTTTTTTTTTTTTTTGAGACAGGGTCTCACTTTGTAGTTGAGGCTGGCCCTGAGCTCAGCCTCAAACTCACATCACAGCAATCCTCCTGCCTCTGCCTCCAGAGTGCTGGGATTACAGGAGTGAGCCACCACGCCTGGTACTGTGGTATTGATACCGATTGCTGCTGGGCATGAGTCTCCACACCCAGTATTGCATGTGGTTAACCAGGGGCTCGAACCTGGGCCCCAAGCCCTTTTGCTTGCAAGACAGGCGCTGGAACCACTGAGCTAAATCCCTGGCCCCGATGATTTATTTTTTTTAAAACAGAATCTTGCTATACATTCCATGCTGGCCTTGAACTCACCGTATAGCCCAGGTTGGCCTCAAACTCGGCAATCCTCCTGCCTCAGCCTCCTAAGTGCCGGGATCACAGGCATATTGTACTGCCACACCTGGCTAAACTTATCAATCTTTAAAATGAAAACCTGATCGCCAACATATGGGTGAGATGTCTGGATTAATGTGCCGTATCTCTGTTTCAGGAAACCCACAGCTTCCCGCTCCCAAGAGTGTGCTGCGGTCTCGCTGGCACAGCGCCCCATATACTCGGGGTTCCTACAGCTATGTGGCCGTGGGCAGCACTGGGGACCACATGGACCTGCTGGCTCAGCCCCTCCCTGCAGATGGTGCTGGCCCCCAGGTATGATGGTAGGCCTAGGTGTGCAGCCCTGGGAGTCCCTCTGCAGAAATCCCACCACTGAGAAAGAGAGGTGCTGGAGTCCGAGGAGGAAGAGGAGGGTGGGATTGGGTCCTCCCACGCTCAGAAGCCATTTTCTTTTCAAAATTAAGAATGATTTAAAAATGTATTATTTAAAAAATATATATATTATTTTTATCAGAATTTTACAGACGCTGAGTGCAAAGAGCCAGTTAATTCCAAAGTGCTGGTTAACAAAGTAGAAGAAATGGAAGTACTATAGCTGCTGGAGGAACCTGTTTCCTTCCCAGACTGTTTTTCTCAGCTGCTTTTTTTTTTCTCTTTTATTGCAGTGTTGGAGATCATACTGAGAGTTTTGTGCACGTTAGACAATTGCTGTATCAACTAAAAGTCGTAGCCCCAGCCTCACAGCCAATTTTGGTCTCTAAATTTACCATCTCTTTAAAGTACAGGCTTATACTACCACTTTAAAAAACTTTACTATGGAAAACATCAAATGTATACAAAAACAGGTGGAGATAGTGGGTACCTGCCCTGCCCCGCCCTGGCAGCTCCTCCTGCTGCCCACCCATACTGTTACTGAATGTGGGCATACATTTTGGTATGCACCTCTAAAAGATAAGGACACTCTTAACAAATATGGAACTATATTACTAACACACTCAAAAATTAAAATAACTCCTCAGTGTTACCCCGAGTTCAGTGTTATCCAGTATTCAGTGTTCAGTTTTGTAGTCATTGTATGATCTCTCTCTTCAGTTTGCGTATTGATCAATCAATCTCAAATTTTCAGTGTTAAGTGTTACTGACTGGCTTCCACCATCGCTCATCCGGTCTAGATTTCTTTATTCCTCTGTCCACCTTGGCTCTCAGGTCTCGGGGGTGATTTGGTAATTTTGGTTCGATCACTCACAGTGCAGTGGCCTAATCTCTGTTTGTCAGGCACTGTTCATATGTGCATAGTTCAGGGCAGTAGTGTCTCCCTGCCTGTTTGCGTGTGGGGCTTTGTTTTCTGCATGCTTCTCTGCCAGCCGTCTCAGTCACATCCCTATTCTAATGCTGCTGCTTTTCTGCAGCTCCAGATGCTGTTTGCAGGGGAGGCCACACATCGGACATTTTACTCCACGACACATGGGGCCTTGCTGTCTGGCTGGAGAGAAGCTGACCGCCTCATTGGTCTGTGGGATCTGAAGATGAAGCAGCCCCGGCCCCGGCTCTGAGCTGGGCTCCCACTGGTTCTGCTGTTTCTGGATGGAAGGCTGGGACACTCCTCTTTTGTGGATGATTTTCAGTCTGACTGGAGATTTTGGCTCTTTTTGGGTAACTGGGTCACTTCAGTTCTCACATCTGTCACTGGAGTCTGGCCAGGACCAAGCCTGGGCTGAGTGCGACATTACGGGATAGTGCTGTTCACTGTGATGATTTGCACATAAAGCAGTTACCACCATGTTGTGTTCAGAGTTGTCCTTAACCGTAGGGCAGCAACATCTATTCCCCTCATCCTGCCCCAGGCCAGGTTGGGGGTCCTGCGTCTCGACCCCTTTTTCTGCAGCATGTCATGTGGCCCTCCATCTGGGTACCTTGGGCCCTGGTCGAGTGATTGTCCCTTGTTCCTGGTGGTACCATGAGATGCTGACCCTGGCTCCCATTGCTCAGGTCTGTGACCACACTGTAGACTGCAAACCTCCTGTTGTCCACTGATAGACACTGTTAGGTGCCAACTGCACAATGAGCTGGGGATAGGGGAAAATTGAGGTGAGTGATATATGGGGGTTCCCCCCTCCTGACCTGGGGTGTGGGGAAGCAGGTTGGGATGGAATGCTGGGACACTCCTCCTGAACGGGCCCAGGAGAGCTGGATGGTATTGGGTTGGGCATGGAGAGCCTACTGGAGACCAGGCAGTATTGGGTGGGTCTGGGTATTCTCCTCTTTGATATCAGTGCATCCTCACAGAAAATGTAAGGAAGAGACCATGTTCCCTTTTCTGATACAGGAGAAGTATAACTCCCGACCTGTTAGATGTCAATGTGCTGAGTTTGTGGTCCTAAAGCACTGAGGAATGAACTTGAGAACCAAAGAAGAAGTTGGAGAGTTTTATTGGAAATTAAGAGAGAAAAAACTGCTCCTGGATTTCCAGGAGAATCCTGGATGGGATGACCACTGAGGCCTTTTTTGGGGTAATTTATATAGCAAAATCATAGTTTGGGTACAACATGGGTCAAATTCTAATCAACCTATAGCATTGCAAGTATAGCTGCTTAGGTAATATTGATCCAAAAGGGAAGCATGGCATATAGCATGGGTATATGGCAATCACCATTAACTTTTGCTTATCTATAACTTTTAACATAGAACAAAGGGATTTTGAAAAGGGACAGGAAGGGACAGAAGGATGAGTTTGGGTGTTCTGGTCACCCACCTAGGTGTCTGATTGATTGTGTGGACTTACTGGACAGGGTATTGCTAATTACAGTGTAATCTCAAGTTACTGTTTATTTCTTAGGGCGGCATGCAGACCTGGTCATTGTGCCTCCATCTTGAGGCGTGCCCTTCCTCAGATGGGACGTCAGCCACAGCTGTGATGTGTCCTTTTCTGCATTGCTCCCTCAGAGGCCCATCCCTGTCTGCTCAATAATTTCTGTCTAATTCAGCTTCTAGAATATTTTCACAGCAGAAGAGGCAAAACGGCCCCAGTAATTGACCAGTGCCACAGCTGCCATGAGAACTTGAATAATTCTTTTTGGGTGCCGAGGGTGGAAGGGAAGAGGGTGCAGCTGGAAGGTGGCAATGCAAGGGGAGGTGTAGGAGCCCAGAGAGGCCTGCACCCAACTCCGTGAGGCTGCTGGAGGACTTGTGTAGGGAGTCACTGGCCTCTGCACTGCAGGGTGGTCTGTGTCTTGTCCCACTTGGGCCTAGGCTGTGCTGGAAGGAAGGGCCTCAGAGGGCTGCTTGCTGTTGAGCACATGCATCTCCAAAACTGTTAGGCTCACCTTGGTCCAGCAATCCCACCTAACTCTGCTGGTCTCCTTTCTTCGTATCCTTCAGGTTCAGATTGTCCTTGCAGGGCCTGATGCGCCCACCTTTAGTCTCTCCCGGTAAAAGTTGATGCCATCTATCTGGGATCTGTAGAGCCTTTCTGTCACATGTCATGAGACAGGTCACCAGGGATGGGGTACCTGCCAATATACGGGAGAAATCTAACAGAGTTTTGTTGTAATTTATGATACTGGGAGTATGAAGGAATTGAGCTGCCCTCAAGGGACAAAGGGGAGGCGCATTTTATTGTCGACGTTTGGAGTTTCATCAATCCACATTCCTTTGGGAAACATTTCTGAAGAGATAGCCCCAGGCTGTTCTCTCCAATAGGAGTCGGATAGGGTTCTGACAGTGTGACAGTAAAATGTTATCTAAGCTCAGCCTCAGGACATGTAAGATTTAAAGGGGCCAGGGATTTGGCCCAGTGGCGCCACCACTTGGCTGGCAAGTGCAACGCCGCTAGTTCAATCCTCTGTAGCGCAAAAAACAGAAAAAAAAAAACAACCCAAAAATATACATTTAAGACTTAAGGATTACCGAATATTGATAAATTTCCGAATTTTTTTTTAAAACCACGGAACTTAGGGACCCTGAAAAATGACGGATCCCACAGGTCCGTATTGGCTCTATCCCTGTACATCCTCGCCCCCGCCCCACCCACATAGCCCTGCCCCTCGCACATAGCCCCGCCTCACCTCGGTTCCCACGCCGAGGCAGCGTTCAGCGCATGTGCAGCTGTGACGCCATAGTGGAGCGCCGGAATTGCCGGGACGGGTCCTATGCCGGAAAGATCGTGCACTGCAGATCGGTTCCGGGACGTGGTGCCATGAGACTGTGTCCGCGCGCCTTGTGCGCTTCTGTGGCCTCCTGGCGCCAGTGCTTTCCCCTACATGGCCGCGACGTGGCGCGCTGGTTCCCAGGCCACATGGCCAAGGGTGAGGTCCAGCGGGAGGCGCGGACCAACCCCGTCCCCTTTGTCCTCCCTGCGCGGCCTTGCTGGCCCCGTACCCAGAATCAGATGCTGCTTGCCTTTACTGCTCTAAGGCCAGTTTGGGTAGCAATGGGAGCCACTGTAAATTCTCAGGTTCTGTTGCTGTTGTCCCAGCGCCTTTAGATTTCTCCTGCCTCAGTAGGGGTTCCTTGTTTATACGAGATGGGCTCCCAGAGGACAGCTAGCATGGTGTGGCTCTGAACATCCAGTTGCTTCCACCCCTATCCAAGTTGGGCTGGGTCCATGGGGCGCGCCTGCTGCTTCCCTGGAGCTAGAGCTGTGCTACTTTTGTGTGCGTATCTGGTGAGGGAATGAGGTCCATACTTCCTCATGTCTACACAGTGTACTATACCGTAGCCGAGATCAAGACCGGTAGAAATGCAGCGTTTCCTCAGAGTCATCCAGGATCATGTTAGGACCTGGCTTTACATGCTGTTACCCCTTTGGCAAGGCTTAAGTGTGCTTCAGTTAGATGTATTTTAGACTGCCGCTGGTGGTATGCCATTCTTGACTGGCCAGTTTAAATATGCTCTTCTGAAAAGTTGTGGGCCGGTCCATTAGTGCCGTTCTGTTTTCCAGGGCTGAAGAAGATGCAGAGCACTCTGAAACTGGTGGATTGTATTATCGAGGTCCATGACTCTCGTATATCCTTTGGTGGTGTTGGATGAGCAGGAGCCAGCAAGAAACATTCCTGGTCTGTCCATTGAGCAACTTAACAGTGTTAGCAACCTGACTTGTCAAATCAGTGTCTTGCAGCCTTTGTTACACCTTAGAATTACCAGGGAGGCATTTAAACACTTGACCAGAATCTGCATTGGATCCAGGCCACTTTTTTTTTTTTTAACAGTTTCCATTGATACATCCTTTGTCTCAGCCTCTTCATGGCTTCCCCAGGCTTTCTGGTGTGGTCCACCGGTAGAATTGTCAGGTAGGATGTGAAACCTGAGATTAAATGTACCTGCTTTCCCACCCTCAGGAATCTGGAAATAGTACAGGATGAGGGACCATTTTCAAAAGCATTGTTGGAAGTTTAGGGAAAAAATGTTGCTGAGAGGTTCTTTTATATACACTGTAAAGATGTATTTGTTGACATTAACAACTTCATGCTGTGTTCGTGCTGGTCAAAGGTTTTTGGTGGCAATTATATGACTGATTTTAAAAAATATGTAGTTATTATTTAGTGTGATAAGAGTTTTCACCTTTAGTTTGTGGAATATTCTGTCCTGCTATTTTATCTAGGCAGGAAGAGGGAGCACCCTGTGCTTGATAATGGGCTGGGCTGGCTGCTTTCACGTTGAGATGGGGCTTCCTCCTCAGCCTTTAGCTCCTGTCCAAGGTGGACAAGACCAAAATCAGTGAATCGATTGGTAAAGTTTTGGAGGATTTTTGCCTTAATGTTGCCACATCCCACTTTCAGGTCGAAATCCTTTATTTCAGGAGACCCTTGGACTGAAGCCTCACCTGCTTGTCCTCAACAAGATGGACCTGGCAGATCTCACAGAGCAACAGGTAAGGGTCTTCTCTGCAGATCCTGCAGTAGTGCAACAGTAGTTCCTGAGAGAGAAGAAGACGGTCGTTTTAAGTCCCCTAGCCAGGCTGGGCTCAGGGAGAACTCTTGGTTTTGTACGAATATTCCAGCCTGGTTCATGGCATGCTTCCCTTGCACATTAACTTGTGACCCAAATGCTCAAAATGCTTGCATCTCCCATGAGAAGGGATCACTGTGCCACTGGAGTCTGAGTGATGCCATAGCCATGCTGTCCAGTAGCCTTTTCTGAGACGACGGATACTCCTTTCACATAGTGACCTCTGGTTCTGCACATTTACTTAGCTTTAATTAGTTTGAGTTTGAAATGCTCAAGTGGTACCTGGAGCCCACAAACTAGTGGTCTTCTGTGATGGCTGCAGTCCCCAGTTATCCACACTTGCCAGTTTGACCCTGTTTTCTTCTACTGGCTGCCTTTTGCACACCTTCTGATTGGAGCAGAAGGGCTGGTAGTGGGAAAGTCCCAACGCAGCTACAATAGAGTCTGGTAGGATCGGGCCTAGATGACCTGTCGGAGAGTATTTTCCATGTGGCCCAAAGACAAAAGAAATGTGGAACCTGCAAATGTTATCTGACATGTTATCTCTGATTTTCTTGCTCTGTTGTCATAAGTTCTTTGCAAGGAGATGTTAAAGTCCACGATTTCAAGTCATAAATTGAGAAGTTGTTAATGCTGGAGAATTAGCAGGAATAATACCTTCAAGTTTCCTAGCTGACAGGCACGTTCTAGTTACCTAAACTCCAAGCACTAGACTCCACACAGGTTTGCAGGAAACTTCACATACCAGAGTTCTTTATGAGGGGCATAGTGAAGGCATGTCCCCAAGGAAAATGCTGCACAGCCTGCTGAGCTGATCATTTTAACCCTCTGGCAGTTTCGGATGAGATAGTCCACTCGGACATAACATTTGTGATTTTCACTGCACATGCAGTTGTAGTTATTTATCATCACAAACACTGTTAGGTGCTTTTACTAGTTAAGACCTGAGTCCGATTGGTGATTGATTGTTTCTGTTGTTTCAATACTAGCTTTCTCCCATGCTAGGTCACCATGGGAGAATTTAGGTAGGTTAAAGACTAAACACCCTTGTGTTACCAGTTTTTAAACATTCCTTCAATGATTAATATATCTGTGCATATAGGTCAGTTAGGCAGGAATCTGACACAAACTTTAATAGCAGAGGAGACAGATACAAAATAAATTCAGAGATGTCAAGCTTTTATTCTGCTTTTAGTTACCCATTGGACATCTGCAGGCCCAAGTGAAGTGTCAGGCTTCTTAATAAAAGAAGCCTCTTGTGTGCCTGCCCCATGCCTTCCCTCTGGTCCTCTCTGGGGCCAGTGAGGTGCTGGCTGCCTTCAAAGTCTGGACTCACCTTTGTCTGTGCTGACGTCAGCTCCTTGCTGCCCAACTCTCGAGGCTTTGTTGGCTCTCAGCAGATGAATGCCTCGGGCAGAGTGTTCCTTTGAGCTCATAACCTCAAAATCTGTTTTTTACACAGTTCATATTTGTATTTAGTATTTTAAATGGGAATGTGTCTTTCAGAAGATTATACAGCACTTGGAAGGAGAAGGCCTAAAAAATGTCATTTTTACCAACTGTGTAAAGGATGAAAACATCAGGCAGGTAGGCCTTTTTTTGTTTACATGTCATGTTTCTGCTTCAAATACAATTTTGCTTTTGTTTTTTTGAGACAGGGTCTCACTAAATAGTTCAGGCTGGCCTCGAACTCATACCAGTGCTCCTGCCTCAGCCTCCCAAGTGCTAGTATTACAGGTGTGTGCCACCACACCTACCCATTTCCTGTTGGATTTGGTAGGACTTCATGGATTGATACATGTTTTCATAGAACATAGTTATAATCACAGCTGTCTCAAGCAGCTCAGAGGAACCCCTTTGCTTGTCCATGGGTGGACAAACTCTGGCCAGCCGCAGTTCAGTTGGACTGAGTGCTGAAGTATATTGTCTTCAGATATGGAAGAGCACAATTCTGTATCAGCTCACAAGTGACACCTGAGCTTTTTGTTCTCTTAACTGATGAGTGGAAAGGGCAACAAAGTACTTGACCCTGGTCTTTGGAGGTGGTAGGAAGTGGTTTGGTTGAGGGTTCAGTAGACTGGAGTGTGTGATTGGTTTGTTGCAGATCATCCCGAAGATCACTGAAATAGTTGGGAGCAGCTATCGCTACCACCGAGCAGAGGTTGGTTGGTAGGGCCCAGAGCAGGGAGGTGGGAGTTTTGGGGTCATCTGCCCCTCTTGCTAACCCTTCCAAGGCTGCCACGGTGCAGAGGACAAGATGCTGTGCCCCAGCAGGGAATGGATCCTTTGTCTTCGAAAGGACTGGGCCATTCTTATCAGCTGACAGAACTCTGTCCTGAACTTGTCTTTCCCTGGGCTATGGGTTTGAGGCTCTTTTCTTGCCTTTGCAGAACATGGATTACTGTATTATGGTGGTTGGCATCCCCAATGTGGGCAAATCCTCCCTCATCAACTCCCTGAGGAGACAGCACCTTAAGACAGGTATACCTACAGCCCTCTTGCTCTGACATAGTCCTTCTATTACTCATGTTCATTTCTGCCGAAAAAGACTATTAGTGGTATGACTGAAGGCTATGTGCTAGATGGCCACAGCCGTTTCTTATACACTGTACACTTTTCTTCTTCTTCTTTCTCTTCCTCCTCCTCTTCTTCTGTGTGTGTGTGTGTGTGTGTGTGTGTGTGTGTGTGTGTGTGTGGTATTGGAGATTATAATCCAGGATCTTGTACATGCTAGGTAAACGCTCCTCCCCTGAACCACATCCTCAGCTCTTTTTTGAAATTTTTATTTTGAGACAGGGTCTTGCTATGTAGTTTACACTGGCCTTGAACTCACTGAGTAGCCCAGGATCCTGCCTCTGGCCTCCTGTGTTCTGGGATCATAGGCATGTACCATCACACCTGGTAGTTTTCTAAATTTGTGTCAGATCTGTTTTTGTGAGCCCTTATTTATTCAAAACATGGCCCATAGCACTTGCTCTTTGGCTTTCTTTCTTATGTCACAGAGTTTAGTGCTAAATCTGTATTGCTTTTTTTCATATTAGCAGTACAGTGTTTATTAACAAAGCTCTTCACAGTGTTAAATCATGCTGAGTTATTATTTTTAGTATTAGTCATCTACTTTTTTAAAATGATGTTGAAGGTTGAACCCAAGGCCTTTGCACTGAGTACCCACCCATCAAAACATTTTTTTTTGGCCTTTATTTTGAGATACGATTTTCTGAGTACCCCAGGCTGGGCTTGATTTTGAGATCTTTCTGCCTCAGGCTCCCAGAGTGCTGGGATTATAGGTGTGAGCCTTCATTCTTAGCTTAGTCATCTATTTTCCTCTAACTGTCATTTTTAAAAATCAGTGCTGGGGATCCAACCCAGAACCTGTGAATGCTAGATAAGGACTCTGCCATTGAACGCATGTCAGCATTTGTTAAATTCAGTGGCATTAAGTGCTTTCACAATATTATGCATCCATCCCCACTCTTTGTTCCCAGACTTTTTCATTACCTCAAACTGTAACTCTGTAAACACACACAACGGTCCTGTTTCTTCTTCTTGCTTCCGGAAACCTCATTCTACTTTTAGTCTTCGAGTTTGGTCACTCCAACACCGTCATTTCATGGAGCTGTATCATATTTGTCATTTTGTGATTGGCAGTTTCACTGAGCACAGTGTCCTCAGGTTCATCCCAGTTGAAGCTGTGTCAGGATTCATTCCTTATAAGCTGACTCACACTCCTCTCTCCATCTCTTTAGTACCTTGTTCATCTGTGACAGACTCTTTTTTATCTCTTTACTCTTGAGTTGGTTTGGGAGCAGGTTGGGAAATGTGAGCTGGTCTCTTACTGAGCAGCTGTAGCATTCAGAGCCTGGGCCCAGGTGGTTAGGCCTGTTGTTGTCAGTGCTGGGAGGCAGATGAGTCCAGGAGGGAGGAGTCTGGGGCTAGAGGGTGAGGTTTGGCCATTTGTTGAGCCTCTTGGCCTCTGTGCCTGAGTGTTTGGGAAGTACCCTTGCCCTGAGCTTTTTGGGTTGAACATGTGAGGATGACAGCCTTTGGGGTTTCCATTTCATTTGTCTCATGTGTTAGTCACACACGTATGTTTTGTTCTGTGTTCTATAGCTGTGTGTTAATAAACACTTGATGGTCTCTTTCTCTTCTGCAGGAAAAGCTACCCGAGTGGGTAGTGAGCCTGGGATCACCAGAGCTGTGACATCCAGAATTCAGGTAGGGTCCTGGGTGGCCTTGACTGGTGCTCCACCTAGACCTGTGAAAGCTTTGTGGTTGGCACTGATGAGCTCCCCTAGTGGCCCCTGTTTCCAGCCATCTGCTGGTGACCCCAGGCCAGGGCTCTGTCCTTACATTGACCTGTGGGGAAAGCAGCCATATGTCCCATCATATACCAGGGTCAGATCAGGCAGAGCTAAATGGAGCTTACTGTCCATGTTTCCCCTTTGATTCTCTGTAGGACCTGGTGCTTTTCTGTAGTCTCCAAATTAAGTTGTAGCAGTTTTAGTGCTTGGTGAGAAGGATGACTCTAGGAGTGGGGTTGTTTGCAGGGGCGGCCTTAGAGCCTCTGAGGAAAGCCCCTGTTTAACCAGAATCCTGGTGTGAGGTGCTGCCCCTGAGCCAGCTGGGTGGGAGGCTGCTGTCAGGATCTTGCTGGTGTCCTCTGCTTGTACAGGTGTCTGAGCAGCCACTGATGTTCCTGTTGGACACCCCTGGGGTGCTGGCTCCGCAGATTGGAAGTGTGGAGACAGGCTTGAAGCTGGCCCTTTGTGGTGAGCTGTGGCTGGGGTGGGTGCCCTCAGTTCTGCCTCTAAGAGTCCTTGCTAAGCTGGGCCTGGTCCTTAGGCAGATCGCAATTGTGACTGCTTTGCCCTGGCTGCTGCCCGTCATTTCTCAGAGTGCAGTGAAGGAGCTAGAGTAGCTCACCATGTACATGTGCTGGTTCAGCCCTGCCTGGTGAAAGTGGCCTTTGCTCCCATATCTGACAGATATGGAAGAGAGGTTGGGCTACATGGCCAAGGCGCACACTGAGTAGGAGGAATGCCAGGCCAGTGCTGCCTTTCAGGGAGTCTCCTCAGCAGCAAGGCTGTTTTCATGCCAGGATGAGGAGGGTGGCAAGCTTGGCAGGGTGCAGATGTGCTGTCTCATGTGCTCAGCTCTGCTGCTTGTCTCTAGGAACAGTGTTGGATCATCTGGTTGGGGAGGAGACCATGGCCGATTACCTCCTCTACATCCTCAACCAGCACCGGCTGTTCCGGTGAGTGGCAGTGAGTTTGGAGTGGGCTACTCATCCTGGCCAAGTAGGGTTTGATAAAGCTAGCAGTAAGGTATTACAGACATAATAAGCTACATGTTATGAAAAGCATATTATTTGCTAAGTTTGACAGTGAATGCATCTGAGACACACATTATTAAGTCAGTGGACATTTCTGTCACCTTGTCTCTTGTGTTGTGTTTGCCTTGTCAAGCTCCTCCTTGTGCTCAGGCAGCTACCCGCTATGTGAGTTTTTATTTTCTACAATTTTACATCAGAGGAATTTTATATTACGTGTCCTCGCATCTGGCTTTTCTCTCTGAATGTGATTGTTCTGGAATTCCTCCATGCTGTGGCTTATTCCTTGTCATCACTAAGTAGTTCATTGCTTAGACATAATGCAGTTTGTTTACTTTTTACCTGTGGGAACACATAAGGACATTATCTCTCCCACATTTAGTTTCTAATTTTTTAAAATCCTGGTCTTTCACATCTTTTACAAAGTTTAACTTGTATTTTTGATGCTGTTGTAAATGGTGTTGTTTATAATTTCACTTTTGATCATTTCTGGTTTATAGATATACAGTTGATTTTTAAGTACTAATCTTATATCCTGCAACCTTGCCAAACTCAGTTATTTTAGTAGTTCTTTGTCGATTTAATTAGATTTTCTACCTAGACAATCATGTCTTCTGCAGATAAGGGTGCTGTTATTTTTCTCTTGTCAGTTTGGATGCCTTTTCTTTTTCTTGCTTTACTAAACCAGCTAGAACCTCGACAGGACAGAAGTCTTACCTTGTCACCTCTTAGGTGGAAGCATCTGATCTCTTACTCTCGGCTGTGGTATCAGTGTGCCCTTTCACAGACTTAGCCTTTTACAGGTTGACGCAATCAGTGGGGCTGGGGGTTTAATTTTATTTAGCTTTTCCAAAGAATCATCTTTTTGCTTTATTAATATTCTCTATAATCTATTTTTATACTATATTAACTCATTAAAATTTTTTTTCTTCATTTCTACTTTGCTGATATTTTTCCCATAAGTATTGGTACGTATTGAGAAGGGCTATAAATCTCCAGCCATTGCTTAATCTGTGTACCTCTTGAATTTTCACAGCTCTGGTGTTGTACACTTTTAGGTACAGGAACGTTAAGGACACTATGTGTCCTCTTGATGATTCACTGTTTTTGCTCTTGTGAAAACCTGTCTTATCCTTATATTCTCTATTTTGAGATTGACCTTTCTGATATAGTACAGTCACCCCAGCTTCTTTTGATTACTGTTAACATGGTACATATTCTTTTCTGTCATTTTTCTTTAGCATATTCATGAATGTATTTAGAATGTATTTCTTATAAATTGCATATAATTGAATCTCGTTTTTTAATCTGAAAGTTGTGTCTTTATGTAAGATATTTAGATCATTATACTCAGTATGGTTATTGATGTTTAAGTGTGTCATGTACTCTGTTTTCTAGTTGTCCTATCATCTTGTTTTTTTCCCTTTTGTGGATTGAATATTTCTTATGATTCTACCTCATCTGCTCTGTGAGCTTGTTAACTGTGACCTTCTTGTGTTCTGGGATGGTGTCCTTCATGTTTCTTTTTTTTTTGGAGACAGGGTCTCACTTTGTAGTTCAGGCTGGCCCTGAGCTCAGCCTCAAACTCACATCACAGCAATCCTCCTGCCTCTGCCTCCCGAGTGCTGGGATGACAGGCGTGAGCCACCACGCCCGGCACTGTGGTATGTGGTACTGGTTGCTGCTGAGCGTGAATGTCCAAGCCCAGTATGGTATGTGGTTACCGGGGATTGAACCTGGGCCCATGCGCTTGCAAGACAGGCGCCAGAACCACTGAGCTAACTCCCTGGCCTCATGTTTCTTATACTTTCAGTTTGTTGAGCTTCTTAAATCTATGGCCTTGTGGTGTTTTAGATCACATTTGCTTAATTTCTTTGATGTTTCCTCTGCCCTCTATTCCCTAGGGCTTGAGTCCCCAGATGCCACATGACTTGTCTGTGCACAGCTGAGGGTTAAGGGTCTTTGTAGGTTCTGATCATCTCATCCCATTGTTCCTTAGAGCTCTCACCTCTAGGATTTTGGTTTAGATCTTTCTTTGTATCATCCATATCTCAGCTTTGTAATCATGTGGGATGTGGTTGTTAATTGCTGACTTAATGTTGGGTCTGTTCATTCTGACACACACGGATCAGATCTAGCTCTTCCTTTTGGTTCTGTTCTGCTTTGTATGCCTGTTCATTTTGGACTGGGTGTAAATTATTTTTTGTATTTTACTTCAAGTGATTTAAGAATTCCTTTTTTTTTCTCTGTTTTTTTGAGACAAGGTCTCACTATATAGTCCAGCTGGCCTCAAAGTCACAGCCATCTTCCTGCCTCAGCTTCCTGAATGCTGGATTGTAGGTGTACACCACCACATCTGGCTTCCTGTAACAGTTTTTGAGATTCAATGCAGGGACACTAAATTATTTCCAGTCTGGTTCTTTCAGGAGTCCTGGTAGATGGCCACTCTGGGATGTGTGCTGGTGGGACTCCTCAGGCATAGTGCCTCTCAGAAGTGTGACTGGCGCTGTGTGCTGTGTGCAGGTATGTGCAGCACTATGGCCTAGGTGGTGCCAGTGATGACATAGAGTGTGTGCTGAAGAGCATCGCTGTGCGGCTGAGGAAGACACGGAAGGTGAAGGTGCTCACGGGCACAGGTGAGTGACACTATCAGGCCACATGGGCTGTCACCTAGAGGAGTGAGGGAGAGTGAGAGGGGAGACATGGAAGGGTAAGATTTCCTGTGTTGGGGCTCAGAGGGGAGCCAGGGAAGTTTTAGAGATGGAGGTATTCATAGTTCAGGAATTAGAGGGTGAGACTAGCCCAGTTTCCCATACCTTGGCAATGCTAGGTAGACACCATGGTCTTTTTTTTTTTAAGGTTTTTTTGAGACAGGGTCTCGCTTTGTGGTTCAGGCTGGCCCTGAGCTCAGCCTCAAACTCACATCACAGCAATCCTCCTGCCTCTGCCTCCCGAGTGCTGGGATTACAGGCGTGAGCCACCACGCCCGGCACTGTGGTATGTAGTGCTGATTGCTGCTGGGTGTGACTCTCCACACCCAGTATGGTATATGGTTACCGGGGATCGAACCCGGGTCCTTGCGCTTGCAAGACAGGCGCCGGAACCACTGAGCTAACTCCCCGGCCCCATGGTCTTTATTTTTTAGGATACTGAGTTGTTTTTGTTTTAAACCCTGAGCTCAGTCTGGAACTCACAGCAATCCTCTTGCCTCTGCCTCCCGAGTGCTGGGATTACAGGCGGGAGCCACCATGCCCAGCACTGTGGTATGTGGTACTGATTGCTGCTGGGCGTGAGTCTCCACGCCCAGCATTGTATGTGGTTACTGGGAATCTAACGTGGGTCCTTGCGCTTAAAAGGCAGGTGTCTGAACCACTGAACTAAATCCCTGGCCCAAGATACTGGGATTTGAATCCAGGGCTTTTTGCATGCTAGGCAAGTGCTCTTCCAAACATCAAGCCATTTAATTTCTTTATTTTTATTTTTAGATAAGGTCTCACTGAGTTGCCTCGGCTGGCCAGGGAGCCAGCACTGTCAGCCTCGATGGGATGACGGGAATATGCCTGGAGTCTGTTTTCCTTCTGAATATCCCCATTCTTTAGGTCTTACTGGTGCCCACCTTGGCGTCTCATAGGGCTGGGCCATCTTCTTGGAGGTACTTTCCTTACCAGACTCTCTTGTCTGTAGGTGACGTGAATGTTGTCCAGCCCAACTACTCTGCAGCAGCTCGTGACTTCCTCCAGACCTTTCGAAGTGGGCTGCTGGGTCCAATGATGTTAGACCGGGACATCCTTCAGGGCCCCCCTGCTGACACCGACCCTTGAACTTGCTGGGAGGAGTGTGGTCTTCAGACGTTACCCAGCTGGAACATTTGCGGCTCTGGACTGCC
The DNA here is from genome assembly GCA_004026965.1 of Petromus typicus. Taxonomy (NCBI): domain Eukaryota; kingdom Metazoa; phylum Chordata; class Mammalia; order Rodentia; family Petromuridae; genus Petromus; species Petromus typicus. The sequence continues at coordinate 28,831 of PVIR01003885.1, read as the reverse complement.
TGTCCTTCCGAAAGTTCTGTGCCGGACACCAAGACCCAGATCCCTGTTTGGGGGTGGGGCATGCTGTGCTGTCCTGCCCACTGCAGCCAGCCTCTTGATGGGGAGTCGGCCGCAGGGTCCCCAGCAATCCTTGGCGCCTGGCCTTGTGAGAAGGCTCCTGCTCAGTATCTTTCAGTGGAAATCGAGTACTAGCTCAGAGGAGTTAAAAGCTGTAATCTTAGGTTTTAAGAATTCAGATTAAAATAGCCTAGTTTGGTGGTACACTCCTATAATTTCAGCACTCAAGAAACTGAGGCAGGATGATTGCCAGGAGTCTGAGGTAAGCCTAGGTTCTGTAGTGAGTACCAGGCCAGCCTGAACTACATAGCAAGCAAGACTCTGTCTTGAAACAAAAACAAAAAGAAAATTAAAAGTTCCATTTCTTCTTGGCCCTTTCACTGTGTACAAGTTCCTGTCATTGTATACCCACAGTGCGTTAGGCCCATGTTAAAGCCCCTTTCACCACTGGAAGCTGGAATGGCCAGGTTAAGGATTGGGGCTCTCAACATTGTAATCCTGCAATGAGGAAGAGTCCTGCTGCCAGTAGAGGGTTTATTTCACAATCACTTAATTATCAAATATGCACACAAACATGGACAAGAGGTTGGGAGTAGTGGAACCCAGGGACTGCCATCCCCTCGGTGCTCCAAAGTCCTTATTGCATGGCAGGCTGCTGGATCACAGCTCTGCTGTGCATAAGCCAGAGGGTTGTGTGGGCAGCACCTCCTAGTGAAGGGGACAGTGGCACTCTGCTTCAGAGGGGCCCGGAGGAGGTGCCAAGGGCCTGTCCCAGCATCGTGGTCATCGTTAACACCTGCAGGTTTCAGCAGGTTGCTGTTGCAGCTCCCTTCTAGAAAGAAGAGAGGGGTAGGGTGGGCAGACAAAAGTGCTGCTCAGCTGGGCGGACCTCCAGCCTCACCTGTCCAGTGATGGCCTGGCAGCCTCATAGCTGGCTGCCTGAGTACCTGCAGGGCCACAGTGGCTGGCCAGGCTTCTCCCTGCTGTGGGCAGCCAGCTTTCCACTGGTGCCTTCTCACACAGCTTCCATGTGCGATTGACCTGCCCTGAGATTGCCCCTTCAGCATTGCTTCCAGATGACCCTCGTGTGCAGGGAGCTGCTCAAGGATTTGTGACTGTGTGAAATGCTAAATGCACTCAGAAAGTCAGGTTCATGTGCAATGTAAGCATCACAGAGCAATGTCCTCACTGCCTCTGGAACACTGATACTCATGGTGTTCTGTGATGTGAGGGTCTGGTCCTGTGTAGCCCATCCTGCTGGGTATCTGAGAAGCCAATGGGCTCTGATGGGTCCCTGAGACCCTGTGGAAAAGGTGCTCATCTGCCTTTGAGGCCTCCAGATGGGCTAGACCATGGCATGCTGGTCTTTGGTGGCATCAGGCTTGGTCTGGACAGGACAGAAGAGCATCAAGGCTGGTCATGCCCTGAGAACAACGGCAGTGTGGACGAGAGGCTGCAGGGGGCCCTGTCTTGTGACTTACTGCTCCGCTCACCTAAAGCTTGGCCCAGGGTTTTCCCAATGGCCTTGAAGTCTGCATCCTAATCAGTGGGCTAACCCATGGCCAAGTGGCAGCGGGGAGGTGCTGGTTGCAGCATTGTGCCACTGGTTGAACTCGTGTCCATTGGTCCAGGGGACAAGGTTGGGTCCCAAGGCAGCCCAGGTTCAGGCGAGGGTCTCAGAAGAGCACTGAGGGACACAAGTCCTGGAAAAGTCTATCCAGCCTGGGTGGTTGTCTCATTAGATTGGAGAACTTGGCAGATCCAGCAGCCCTGTGAGCTGAGTTGGTGAGCCCCAGAGAAAGAAGGGTCCAGTCTATGTGGGAGCTAAGGACAAATCACTTTTGGGACTGCCTCATGCCTGAGGCTGCCCTGGGTGTCAGCTCAGGATATCCCTGAGTGGCCAGTCTGCCCTAGGTAGTCTTGGAGGGCCCAGGCTTGATATCACACCTGGCTGGTTGGCCCCCTGTGGCAGTCAGCCTTCCTTCACAACTACAGGTAGCTGTGGGTCTGAAAACTGTTGCTTCTTCCCCAATTTGCTGAGTAGATCAGCTGCCACTAGCACCACAGCCTTACCTAGGCCCTTCTACCTCAGCCAGGTCTAGCCGTTTCCCAGGTAGTGTCAGACCAGTGGGAGATGCCGCTGCCCACCAGAAAGGTGGGAACCTTGTAGCTTGGCCTGTGTAGTGAGGGCTCTAGTGGCAATTGGCTGTTGTTCTCCTAGAAGTTGCACCTAAATTTCATAGGGATGGAATGCTCTTGAACCCCTCCCTCCAGTCCTAAGAGTCGAGTGACCTTAGAGCCAAGTGATTCTAGGAGGAGCCCCTTCCCTGGCAGAAGGTCTCCTGGGCAGTCTGTCAAGAAGGGGATGCTGCCTTGGCCTCTTAGGACACGTTCCAGGAGCCGTGAGAACCGGGTTAGGGGTTCCTGGGAGGGATGGCTTTGCTGCTCGGGACACTTCCTGGGCTGTAAAATCCTCAGGACCTGCGCTGGGCAGGTGGTTAGCACCTGACATTTCTCACACTGCAGCCTAGAGCGTTCTCTCCTCTCTTCAAATCCTGAGATCCTTTGATCCATTCCAGCTGCTTCTGTGGGAGGCCCTTGGCTGGGAGTCTTCAGGGGCAGAACTCGCCCCATCTGGGGGTGGCCTCTGAGAGCGTCATCAACACTGAAATGTCCAGTGCAGGTAGTGAGCAAGACTGTCCTGAATACATGGCCTTGGCACCTCCCTGTGGGTGGTGCTGAAGTAGAGGGCAGTCTGCTCGGTGCAGAGCCTCAGGCCTCTCTGGGTGGGGGCCTTGGTCCCCTGATGGGGTGGGAGTTGGAGAGGATGACACATGCTGGGCAGGAGGGTGGACTGCGTGTCCGCAGGAAGAAAGGCTGCAGCTTGCTGCCCCAGCGGTTGGGAATCATCCAGATATCCCGCAAGGCTTGAGGACAATGGGCAGCAGAAGGGGCACTCCACACTCTGGGGCCTGCAGGGATAGAGCAGGCTAGGGGCTGGATCTGACCCCTAGCCCAGCCGGGCCTAGGGCCACGGTAGCTCCAGGGCGCCGAGGGCACAGACTAGCAGCAGGCAGAGGGGCGTGGCCTGCGTGGGACCAGCGCCGGAAGTCCAGGTCCAGTAGCTGTAGACGCCCCGGTGGGTCTCGTTGTCGCCGGGCACCCAGTCCTCGTCGTCGTCCAGGCTGCGTTCACCCGGGCCTCTGGCCCTTCTCCAGCCGGGGCCTGCCCTGAGACCCGTGGCTGCCCCTGCTGCTGCCCCAGCGGCCGCCCCCGCGGCTGCCCCTGCAGCTGCCACGCGCAGGGATGAGCCTGAGGAACTGTAGCGAGGTGCAGGCCTCACCCGCACCCTGGAGGCCCCACGCGCACCACCGCGCAGCCCCCCGCGGGCGCTGCCCCGGGCCCCTCCACGCCCACCCTTGGCTGTGCTGCTGTCACAGAGGAAGGCCGCGACCAGCAGCAAAGCCCAGCATGTCGCAGCCGTCCAGTTCATCTTCATGGGCAAAGCCTGTTGGAAGAGGGTGGAGGGGACTTCAGCTGCTGTACGAAGGTGGGTACTCAGGGCCTGGGGTCAGGGGGTTCGGGGCCTGGTTCAGGGCAGATTGGGTTGAGGGAATGGGCATGAAGGCTTTGGGACCAGGGCACCCAGGACCAGAGAGCACTGGAAGATCAAGTCCCAAGGGCAGATTGAGCCTCAGCTGTCATGGGTCCCTGGGACAGGGCACCCTCTGTGTTTTTGGGAACAGTCTGCTTGCAAGGATGAGCAGGGGGAGGCGAGTACTGGATGACAGGCCCAGGGGGAGGGCTGGGAGTGGGGACACCTGGAGCCCTGGGGCGGGGTGGGAGGTGGAGAGGATGCTGAACTCCGGCAGTGGAGGTACTCAGTCCTGGGGGATGGGCTTCCTATATTGGGGTTTGGACTAGGCTGGCCGTGCTGAGGGTGGGTGGTCGTTGTTTGGAGAGCGCTTTGTTGGACTGCAGGCCCCAAATACTCAGATCGGGCTGGGCATCCCGGAAGCCAGGGGGCCCTCTCCCTTGCCAGGACTGCGTGGACTGGGAGAGGGGCCGGAGTCAGGAACAGGATTCGGGGGTTCTGGGTGGTGTGGAGGATGTGTGCTGCAGACAGTGTGCAACCCGGCCCCGCAGGGCAGGCCAGGACTACGCCAGGAAGCCCCCCACCCCCACCCCAGGCAGGCGCTCCGCCGACCCCCAGCCGCGCGGTCCAGCAGCCTGGCGAGGACCCCACCCGAAAGGGGCCAGCGGATCCAGCGGCAGCTCGGTCCTCCTCGGACATCCTCTGCCCCAGCCTTCTGCTGAGGATCCCACTGCAAACCTTACCGCCACAGTCCTCGCTCTAACCGGGGCCCAGGTGCCGCTCCAGGGGTCCTGCTGAACCGGAGAATGGGCGTCGGTCGTGGCTCTGCCCGAAAAGGTCGGGCGTGGCGGGGTGGAGCGAGGCCTCCGCCGGGACTGGGGCGGGCAGCATCGGGCTCAGCCCTGGTGATGCGGGAGGAGCGCGCAGCCCCTCTGGCCCGGCCCCTATCCTTGCTTCATCCCTCCCCCCTTCCTGCTTCCTCTCACCTCCCCCACCAGCATCATTTGGTTTCACTTCCTCGCAGAAGCCCCAGTTATCCCTGTCACTGGGGCTTTTAATGCGTGCACACCAGGCTGGGCAGCAGTCCTCATGGCCTCCCCTGTGTCCCTTCCCCATCTGCCCACACCCTCCCACCGCTCTTCCTCCTTTCTGTCTTCCGCACACTCATCTGTACGCAGGTGGTTGTCCTGAGCACAGGGACCACTGAATGTTCCAGGTGTCCAGGGCCCCAAGGTCCTAAGTCTTACTCTCAGCAGAGTTCCTGCTGAGGGACTTCCCTGTGGACACCGGGATGAAACTGGGGTCTGGAGGTGACCCTGCTATTCACACAGTGACCACTGTTCAGACCTGCGAGGTGTCCTGTGAGCAGCCACTCCACAGAAAGTGCATCTTTACTGCCCTGGGCTAGTCTGCTTCCCAGCTTCTGCAGGGCAGAATAGGAGCCACTTTGGAAGGTGCTCCAGGGAGCAATCTATCCCCCATCCTTTGTCGTTGTTTTTTTTTTGAGATACAGTTTTGCTGTTGTTGCATCTGGGTGATGAAGACCAGCTCCCTGCAATGTCCAAGTGGCCCACCAGGATTGTACCACAGCCCCAGTGACAAATTAAAGGAAGTCGGGATTTGGCTCAGTGGTGTCCTGCCTGCCTGACAAGAAGAAGGCCCTGAGTTCGATTCCTGATTCAAAAAAAAATTGAACAGGGCTGGGGATTTAGCTCAGTGGTTCTGGTGCCTGTCTTGCAAGCGCAAGGACCCGGGTTCGATCCCTGGTATCCATATACCATATGTGTGGAGACTCACGCCCACCAGCAATCAGTACCACATACCACAGTGCCACGCGTGGTGGCTCACGCCTGTAATCCCAGCACTCGGGAGGCAGAGGCAGGAGGATTGCTGTGATGTGAGTTTGAGGCTGAGCTCAGGGCCAGCCTGAACCACAAAGTGAGACCCTGTCTCAAAAAAAAAAAAAAAAAAAAAAATTGGACAAAGTTTAACAAAAAGAAGATACTTTATTTGTGAAGAGGAAAAAGAAAAGATGGAAAGCTACCCTGATAAGAAAGAATGGGGGAAAAAAAGATTCAGGGGTGGGGGCTGCAGGAAGGCAGAGGACCCAGGGGACCCTTGTTTTAGCTAAGCGATGGGGTCAGTGGCTTTCCTTTTACTGGTCGTCACTTCTTCTGGTGGCCTTTTTTTTCTGGTGCAGCTTTTTTCTGTTTGTTCACTTGTCCTTGACATATCTTTTAAGATCTTATCCTTAGGGTGGATGGCCAGTGGGCTTTATTCTTGGTTAGCTCAGGAGTTAGTAATGGGGCATGAGGATATCTGTGGATTCTACATTGACCCCAGTGTGGGTAATATAGTGACTCTAGAGTGAATATAAAAGTATATAATGCCAAGTCAGACTGAGCCACCCCTGAGACCACTGACTGAGACAAGCAAAATTTAAGTGACATGCCGTAAGTTTATTACTGTCTGGGTGCAGATGGGCCAAGGTGAAAGGCGATTGGCCCTAAGAGGCGGGGATGCGGGGGTTGTTATAAGGAAGTTTAGGTATGCGAGGGTGCACTGGTTGAGAGGGTGGAAAATTTTAGAGTCCCATGGATGATGGGGATGGGGCTGGCTGATGTACAGGGTGGGGGAGGAGCAGCAGGGCTGAGACAGGTACAGCAAGTCTCTGTGGTTTTGTAGAATCAGCTTTCTCGTCAGTGTGGCTTAGTGGGTGGCTACTTCCTGTTATTCCTATGCCCCTGTGGGTGCAAACAGTGGGTGTGCACAGGGGTTTCCCTTATGGATAGGCAGAGGTTTAACATAGGCCTTGACATATAAATGTGTAAGTGCATAGGTATGAGTACGTACTGCTTTAAAGTTACCCCCTTGCTTTCCCTATCAGTGAAGATGACTTATCATTTGTGGGTCTGACTTTCTGTCTTTCCTGTCAGCTTTTTCTCTGCTCTTGGTGCAAATCTCAAGACCATTTGGTACCTTTTTTTCCCCTACCCATCATTGACTTGTATCCCAGGGGACTCTCTCTAATAAAGTTTGTTTTTTAACTGCTAGAAAGGATTAGAAGACCTAAGGAAGCTCCCATTTCATTTTTTTATCCACACACCCCTGTCTGTACATCATGTGGTTCAGGTTTGTCTTGAACTCACTATGCCTTCAAACAAACTGGCCTCAAACCCACTGCGATCCTCCTGCCTGCGGTTCCCAAATGCTGGGGTTACAGGTGTATACTCCATGCTTGGCTTAACCTTCTCTTATTTTGGCCTATGAGGTCTGGCTGTGGCTGTGCACAGGTCTGAAACCTCTGTTCCAGGCAGTCATGTGTTTGTCCAGCCGAAGGCCTAGATCTCAGTGCAGGCCCAGGACTTCAGCCCCCTGGCATGCAGCTGAGTGTGGAACCCATGTGGATGGATGGGGGGCCAGATCCCGATAGGAAGGAAGGTAGTTCTGGTGACCCAGATTCATCTCCTGGATTTAACAGTCCTGAGTTAGCAAGTGAAACTCCCGTTGAACCAGTTGGATTTGGGCTGTCATCTGCAGTTCAAAGTGTCCCAGCCCAGTGGTTGGCTTGCTACATCTCTTTCTGAGGCTCTAATTCAAATTTATCAGACATTCAGGGGGAGCTGCAACACACAGGAGAAAGGCCAAGGAAAAGAAACAGGAAAAAAAAAGGTCAAGAAGATTGAGAAATCAGAGGAAAACTTAAACAGACATTAAGAAAGAATCTATAAGCCAGGCATGGTGCCTTCCATCTATAATCCCAGTATTCAGGAGGCTGAGGCAGGAGGATTGCCTGCATTTGAGGCCAGCCTGGGCTACATAGCAGACCCTTTCTCAAAAAACTAAAAATAAATGAATAAATAAAGAATTCACAGGCTCAGAATGTCTGGGCAAGACATTATATCTATAAAATAGGAGCAGGACATTGTGAAGAAAAGGAGTAAAAGAGACAAAAAAGAAACTTTTGAATTAAGAAAAAATTATTGCCCCATCCTCCAAAAGGAAAAAGGATTAAAGAAAAGTTAGAGTTAAGGAAAATGTCTGTTGAAAGACATGAACACAAGAGGGAAGATGTATCCACACAGCGTGTCAATTTGGGGCTCTAAACATCATAGTTTTTCCAAGGAAGAGAACAGAGAGGAAGAATAATCAATAACAAAACAGGAACTAGAAAGGAAAGGATCCCTTCCACGATGCAGTCATGCATATCAGCCTTTTATCTGAGATATAGGATGTATCTTAGGATATGCAAAGATGGTGTGAAAAATATTTAAGCTATCATGTTTGAATGTAGATGTAAAGCTAACAAAATCCTGGCACATGGAGCTAGGCTCAGCCATGGCCACCTGTGTGATGATGACCACCTGTGATCCCCACTGAGGGGAAAGATAAATGTCTGATGATGGCCTGGGAAACTTAGCAAAAACCTGTCTCCCAATAATACAGGACTGGAGCTCCTGTTCAGTGATAGTGCACTCGCACCTGTGAGGACAGTGAATCTGATGGTGCCTCAGAGAGCATGTCATGGTTGAGCCAGGTTCAGATGATTTTTCATCACAAATATGCTAACAGGCTTTGCTCCATAGTGGACCAAGAGAGAAAAATGCTTTTAATTTCCTCAGGAGGGGAAGACATAACATTTGATTTTGGAAGAAGAATGTTATTATTATTTTATTATTATTATTAATGTTTATTATTATTATTATTATTAATTTATTTATTTTAGTCCAGAAATTGAACTCAGGACCTTGCTTGTGCAGGCACACTGCCACTGAGCTAAATCCCCAGCCCTTCATTCATTTTTGAGGAATCAAATGCTAAAAAACTTTGTTATGGAAGTGAAAATTTTAAGCTAATAAAGGCTATCTTAAAGAAATCACCAAAAATATACTTAGTGAAGAGCCTTTAAATGTATTTTTAAAAAAAATATATGAACAGGTAAGTTTACCTGTTTTCCTCACTTCTGTTTACCTTTGTATTGGCAGAATTTCTAAGGGAAGGGAAAGAGTGTATGGAATGGTGAGGTATTTTCAGGTCCACAGGCAGATCACTGCTGTTGTCTACAGGTGCTGACTTCCTGCCTACACCCTGCAGTGGGCAGGGAGCCCAGCAGATTTTGAGGCTTTGTTCCACTGAGGAAGAGAAGCTGAAAGACGTCTTTTCTTTTTTTTTCTTTTCCTCTCTCTCTCTCTCTCTTTCTTTTGGCAGTACTAGGGGATTTCTGTTTGTTTGTTTGTTTTTTCTTCTTCCTGGATTAGACTTGGTGGCTGGGATTGTCACAAGCCTCTGAAGGCTTTGGGGTACAGTTGTAGCAGTGTGGATGAGATGTGGGAAATGTGGGGTCTCTGAGGCAGTAGGAGGCTGCTCCATTGTCCTTGTGCTATTGAGTGTCTTCTGTCTTGACCCTATTTGTTTGGGCAGTTGCTACTTGAATATTCTGTATTTTGTGGCAAAATGTGTGTCTTATATTTAATTAAATATAGCAAATTTTCCCTCTCTGATCAAGAAATAAAATATAAGATTTCATATATATTTGAAACCAACAGTATACTTAAATTTCCATATGCAGATTATCAATGAAAAATGTAAATTATTAAATAACATAAAAGAAGTCCTGCCTAAGTGGAAGTAGAAGAAAGAACAGGGCAGCTTGGGATTATGAAGGCATTGATTCTTTACAAATCAATTCATAAATTCCTAGAAATTTAAAATATCCCAGCTATGAGTTGCATTGTGTCTGCTTAAAATTCACAGTTTGAATTCTAACCTGAATATCTTAGCGTGTGGCTATATATGGAAATAGGACCTTTAAAGAAGCATGTGGTTATATTTGGAAATAGGACCTTTTATGATGTAGTTAAGTTAAAGAGGTGATGAGAATAGGTCCTGATCCAATAGAACTTGTGTCCTTAAGGAGATTAGAACTGGATGTGAGGGCATACATCTGTGATTCCAGCACTTGGAGGCTGAGGCAAGAGGACTGCCACAAGTTCAAAGCCAGCCTGGGCTACAGAGTGAGAGCCATCTAAAAAAAGAAAAAAGAAAAAACTATATAGAGAGTGTGAAAGTTGATGGGAAAATTTTAAAGATAGATTTTTAAAGATGGGAAAGGTGATCAGAGAAGTGGCAAGAAAGGATGAAAGTAATAAAAATATGTTCTGTGCATGTATCAATTACCAAAATTGAACCTTATTATTCTGTATCACTAATATACACCAATTTTTTTTTTTTTTAGTTTTTTTTGAGACGGGGTCTCGCTTTTGTAGTTCAGGCTGGTCCTGAATTTAGCCTCAAACTCACAGAAATCCTCCTGCCTCTACCTCTCTAGTGTTGGGATTTGAGGCATGAGTCGGGTATGTGGTTACTAGGGATCGAACCCTGGTCCTTGCACTTGTAAGGCAAGTGCAGGAACCACTAAGCTAAATCGCCAGCCCAATTTTTTAAAAAGGAGACTGGAAAATAATCACAGAGAGATGACTATGTGGGAACACAGGGAGGAGGTAGTGGCTATGGGCCAAGGAAGGAGACCTGGGAAGGAGCCAATCCTCCTAAATTATAAGGAAATACCTTTCTGCTGTTAAGCATATGTGTGACGCTTTATGGCATTAGTGAAGTGGGTGATTGCCAGCTATGTATGTGGCTCAGAGCGCTGCTCGGCCAGTCCAGGACAATGAAAGATGCACTTAGGAGTTTTGCAGGCAAAGTGTGCAGCTTTATTCTAATGCCAGCAGGCCAACCTGAGACTTCTCCACAAAGAGGCTGTCGGGCTGGCTCTGCTGAAGCCAGACTTTTATACCTCTGTTACAGCGTGTTCTTGAAGTTGGGGTGGAGTAACAGTATCATCTCTCTACTTAGCCTCGGGACTTCTATTGGTGTGACTCATTGGCTAATACAGAGTTCAAACAGCAAGTTTCATTGGTTAGAACAGGGCACAGATTTCCACCTATAATGGAGAAGCAGGTATAACAATCCTCTTTAGCAACAAAGAAACTTCTAAGCTCAAGTGATTATTCTGAGCATCTAAACCTCAATTATAACAAAAGCTGCAGAGCCCTGCACTGAATGTAACAAAGTTTACACAGTTAAGGAGAGTGTGTGTGTGTGTGTGTGTGTGTGTGTGTGTGTGTGTGAGAGAAAGAGAGAGAGAGAGAGAGAGAGAGAGAGAGAGAGAACTTCAGAGCCTTCCAGGAGGCAAACTTGAGCTTTATATGAGTAGAAGGTTTTACAAATTTAGTTTTCCCCTTCACTAGCATACTAATGTAGAACCTATGATTCTGCCAGTGTGTGGCTGTGTGGGGAGAACCCAAGTGATAGTCAAGTCTGTATAGAAAAATAAAAGCCTAAGACAACAACAATAATTGTGTTATAACTTCCTTAGCAGGAAGATCAAACTAGAGATACTTATGCCTCGTATTAGGACATTGAGAAAGCCATAGTGAGATGCAGTTCAGCCTGGGCAAGTGCCAGGCAGACTGGCACAAGACAACTAGGACACTGTTAATAAGTTCCTGCAGGAATCCTTCCCTCCTCATACCTCACCTTGTGCATCTCCTCTTCACTTGTATCTTTGCAGTATGTTTTAGTAAGCTGCTATGTGTATGTGGACATTTTCTGAAGTTCCTTGAGCTTGACTAGCAAATAAATTGAACCTGAGGAGGGGTTGCAGGGTGCCAATTTACAGCCTATTAGATAAAACTACCCATGAGAACCCAACTATTTCCAAGTAGACCGTGTCAGAATTTAATTGAATTAGAAAACACGCAGATGGTCACTGCAGAATTGCTTGCTTATTGTGTGGGGCACTTTCCCCCAACAAACTTTGGTTACAGAAATACCCTGTGTTGATTGTGTAGTGTGAGAAACTGAATTAGTTTTTTCTACTCAGAAAATAAAGAACAAAATGGAAATTCTAGAGCTAACGTACAGAAGACTAAACGTGGCTAGAAAGAGTTGGAAATTTGGAAGATAAGAAAATATCCAGAAGAGGGCTGGGATACTGCACCTACCTTGGAAGCACAAAGGCTCAAGTTTAATCCCTGGACATCTTCCCCTCCCCCCACCAAAAAAAAAAAAAAAGTATCCAGTAGAGTATACAGATCAGGAGTAAGGAGTTGGAGAACACCATGAAAAGGCCTGACTTATGTATCATTTTGGAAAGGAAGGAAGACGACAGAATGAAGTAGACAGCAATGTTTAAGGAAATAATGGCTGCTACTTTGCAAAAATGGATGAGAGGGCCGAGGATTGAGCTCAGTGGTTCTGGTGCCTGCCTCACAAGCTCAAGATCATGGGTTTGAGCCCCAGTACAATTAAAAAAAAAAAGGATGAGAGTGCAAGTCATGAGTTCTGAAAGCATTACAAATGCCATGTACAACAAATGCAAAAGAAAGCATAGCGAGGTGAACAGGAAATCGTAGTTTCCAGAATCGGGGAGACCCAAATTGTCTACGACAACATAAACATAAGACTGACATCTGGGCTCTTTGCGAGTTGTCGCCGCAGAGTGCGATTTACTCAGTCCGTGCCCAGACCTCAGAACTGACTGCAGGAGCTCGTCAGGAGCTGGCAGGCACAGGTGAGAAGTAGCTGTCATGCCATACTAAAAGGAACCTGAAGTATTTGAATAAAGGCAAACAAAGTAGAGTTGAAACTTTATATGTAAAGAAACACTAGAAGAGAGAGTAATGTTTCCTAATGATAAAGGTTAAATTTACTAAGATGATCTAAACTTGCTTGTACTTGACATGTGAAGGAGAAGTTCAAATCTGGTTGGGTCAAGTATGCTGCATGTATGTCTCCTACCTAGGAGACACCCAAGGATCTTGAGCACACTCTCTCCCCATGTGTAGAAACTGGCCTATAACTGCTTGGGGCCTTCCTGTTCCTCTAGTTGTAACTCCTTCGCTAGGCCAAGAGTTAACCATAAAAAGTAAAAAACTTGTGCCCCACCAATCAGCTACAGCCCTGTTGCCCCTATGGGCTCATAGCCACACTCACTCCCTGTGGTCTATATAAGCCTGTGTAATCCTCAATAAAGACCGAAGTGTTCAGTGAAACCTCCCTAGAGTCTGCGTGGTCACTCTGCACACTCACCCTCCTGGTCTGGGCCTCTGAATTTGATCCTTGGCTGCATATCACCCAGATGCCGAGGATGGCTATAGACATGAGCTGAAAATGTACAAAGCAAAACTTCTAGAGGATATTTATTGCAATATACATTGATTTAAAGTTCTCACAAGTAACAGCATGTCTATCAGATATATATGTTATCAAGGATGTACCCTAAGCACATGACTGTGAGTGGCTGTGATGAAGGAAATGGGTCCAGAAAGTGACCAAAGTAAGAGGATGTAGTAAGACACCCTTCTTCTGCCTGATGTAGGGCAGCGCTGTGTGCTCAGTGGTACTGGCCAGACTTGCTAGGATCCTTCCACTTGGTGTGGGAATGCCTTGCCTGCCCCTCGGGGCCAGCTGAAGCACTTGGTTTAGTCTGAAGGGCTGGCTGGGCCTTGAAGGGAAGGAGAACAGTGACATCAGGGGCCAGTTCAGGGAGAAGGGCCGGCTGGTGCAGGAAATGTCCCGACTCTGGGTGGCTGGGGACTGACACAGAGGAAGCTCCTGTCAGTCTGCACTGAGCTTTCAGGCCAAAGGATTTGGGCTGCCAGGATGGGGACGTGGCTGCTGCTTGGTGCTCAGCCTACTCGGGGCTCATTGCTGAGTTCTGTAGGAGAGGAAGCCATGGGCACTAAGGAGCTGTCCCTGGGGCAGGGACTGAGTTCTCTGGCAGGAGCTGAGAGCCCTGATCCAGGGTTTCTTGGTCCAGCCACCACTACGACTTGTTGAGATATTTGCTCAATCCTACTCTGCACTCTTGGTATCACAGACACAAGGTGGCATGAGCCAGAGGAATGTGGTGAGTGAGCTGGTGGGTGAAAGCACAGCCTGGCTGAGCAATGGGCAGTGGTGGTGTCTGTAAGCAGAGGAGAGCAGCTGGCATTTCTGGCAGATACCCCGCAGTTGAGACTCGGGAGGGGTCAGAGGCTGGGAGGAGTTTGGTCAGAGCCTCTCTGATATCGTGGTTTCTCAGGCAGTATATTATGGGGTTGAGTAGTGGCGTCACAACTGAGTAGACCACGGACACCAGCTTGTTGAGGTCGAAGGAGCTGATGGCATGAGGTCGGGCATACATGAAGAAGGTGGTAGTGTAGAAGATGACAACCACCACCAGGTGGGAAGTGCAGGTGGAAAAGGCCTTCTGGCGGCCAGCTCCTCCTGGAATCCCCAACACGGTGGCCAGGATGTGGGCATAGGAGATGGCAATCACCAAGAGGGAGGTTGCAAGCACTGCCAGGGCTGCCACAAAGTCCAGTGTTTCGATAGTGGTAGTGTCTGAGCAGGAGAGCTGCAGCAGGGGGGAGATGTCACAGAAGAAGTGGTTGAGGACGTTGGGGCCACAGAACCTGAGGCGGGAGATGAGAGCTATGGACACAAAGGAAGCTAGGAAGCCCCCAAGCCAGGCAATGAGGGCCAGGTGCAGGCAGAGCCTCGAGTGCATGATGGCTGGGTAGTGCAGTGGGCGACAGATGGCCAGGTACCTGTCATAGGCCATAGTGGCCAGAAGGAAGCACTCGGAGGAGCCAAGGGAGAGGAAGAGGAATAGCTGGGCAAGGCACGCCGAGAAGGAGATAGCCTTTGCCTGTGCCAGGAGGCCAGCCAGCAGCGTGGGAACGGTGACAGTTGTGTAGAAAGTCTCCAGCACAGACAGGTTAGCCAGGAAGAAATACATGGGTGTGTGCAGTTTGCGGCTGGCTCCAATGGTCCCTATGATGACTAGGTTCTCCAGGACAGTCACCACGTAGATGGTGAGGAATGACCCAGATAGCAGCCCTTGCAGATGACACAGCTCTGAAAAGCCCAGCAAGATGAACTCTGTCACCAGTGTGTCATTGGGGTCATTCATGGTCTTTTCTGGTCAGAGCAGTCACTTCTGAGCACCCTGTAAGAGCAGAGGTTCAAATGTGGTAGGTGAGGAGGTCAGGACCGCTGCTTTACTGGTCAGCGCTGCTGGGGCCACCGAGGCCCTTTCTACTGAACGTGTGTGGCTAAGATCCAGAGACTCCCCTCCAGGGGCTGTCGGATCTTGCCAGTGCTGCCTATGCCAGTAGGGACCTGCACACCTGTGGGACCTGTTGCAGTACTTACCTTTGTCTCAGCTCTCAGCTCAACTTGTACATTCACCCAGAGTCTGTGAGCCTTGGAATCTGTATACACCAGGAAGAACAGAGACTCCTCTTACATGTTCATGTGTGTCCCCTCAGGGGCATCATTTCTCCTTCCTCAACACACATGTGTATCGCCAGGTGTGTGTCCACAATAAAGTACACAAGACACCCAAATGTGTGGCCCCAAATGCACACTCCTCAAGTGCATACACACTTCAGGTGCATATCAGCACAGCAGGTCCACACATAAGCTGCAGGTGTGCTCCCATTTTAGATACATAGATCCACACACAGCCCCAGGAAGACCCGTTTGCCCAGTGTGCTTCTAAAGGGCTGCATGCTGTGACTTCTCCTGTGTCCTTGAATGCTCTATCTCGTCCCTTGTTCCTTCAACCCTGTTGGCCTCGAAGTGTGCTGACTGGCTCATGTTGCTCACAGGGACACTCAGGCCCCAGGAAAGACAGGTGTGAATCTGCTGGGCCACCCTGCAGTGTGAACACACTTTCCGTACATTGGCGTGTCCAGAGGTAAGAGCTCGTCCTCACCTGTGATGTCCTGAGGCAGCCCAGCCTAAGGGCAGCCTGAAGTCTGTACCCCGAGCTGTCTGAGCAGCAGAGTGGCCTCAGATGTGCTGTGGGGTATGGGAATCTGAGTCAGCATATCCATCTTGCTAGATGTCTGGGTGCAGATAAGCTAGCTGCCTGAACTGGGGGTGACCCTGGAAAGAGGATGAGGGAAGGTCTCGCCTGTGCTGGTAGGGAGCTCTGGCTCTGTTGCAGCACTTCCTCCGGCGGTTCCTCCGGCTTCCCTCAGTCTCAACCTCCAGAAGGCTTTGGAGCCTCGGACCTGTTTGGATCAGGTCTGTTCCTACTGGCAGAGGCAGTGGGAGGTTGCAGAAGGGTGCAGCCTTGCCAAGCTCATCCGTGTGGCATAGCCGTCCTCCTGGGTGTGGGTGAGGGCTCAGGTGAGCTGGCTGCCCTGGCTCTTTAATCAACCTTCTGAGCTGGATCTCGCCAAGGGGTCTCAGTCAGAGTGAGGTGCAAGGTTAGGCTGCGAGTCTGTTCAGGGCCTGCGTGGCCTAAAGGCTCTGGTTGGAGTCTGATTGTTCACCATCTCTCTCAGCTTCTGGGGAAGAGAAATGGGTTGGCATCCACAGCAGGGCACGGCCTGCCCAAGTCTCTGTGAGAGATGGAACCCAGTGGGTGGGAATCTTGGTCAGGTAGGCTGAGAAGTGTAGGGCTCAGGGCTGGGGTAACACACCCCAGGCCGAGATTGGAGTCTCCACAGGGGTCTGACTTCTGCAGACAGCTGGAGCTAGTGGATTCTGCTGCTTCCGAGATGGGGAGGGAGGTGGTCTTGAGTCCAGGTCCTGCTGTGTGGGTTGGCAGCCTGGCTCTGGGAGCAGGCAGCTGCCCAGAAAGTGCTGTTCTGGTAGCCTTCCTTGGGTCTGTTCTACTAAGACCAAGGTTCCACCAGCCCAGCCTCCTCTGAAGAAAAGAGGGTTTCCACAGAGTTTCTGCATGTCTTTGAGCAAGGTCTGCTGCCTTTGGCCCCAAGTGGAAGGCATCCAGCTCCTCTGTGGCCTTATCTTTTGGCTCCTGTCCCCTAGCTTGACAGACTAATTGCTCTCAAGGCAATTTGCAGAGGCTCTGTGGAGACACCCACAGGCCCATGATGGGTGTTGAGTAGTGGGAGGCACTCAGCAGGAGGTGCCCTGAGTCTCCTCAGGTGTGGAGAGGGCTTCCCATAGAACCTGCTCCCTGGGTGCGGGGCTTGGACCCCTGTCTAGGGAACCCTCAATTTTAAGAACTTTCTTGAGTTTGAGGACCATGCATGCTGTCCAACAGCCCAGAGTACTTGTCTCATTTTCTTTTCAATGTGCAACATTAATTTATGAAGTGAGTTAAAGAACATTTACAAACCTACCCTAAACCGAAGAGGTAGACAGCACTGACAGATGGCTGCAAGCCCCACCTCTACCCGTGCCCACTCCCCAGCTTTCCCTTGCTGCTTAAGCATTCTAATTCTGTGTAACACCTGACTTAGTTTTGCTTGTATTTGTAACAGAGGGAAGTGTGCTTCATTTTTCCCTATGTCTTGGCCTTTCCACATTGCTAAGATTCTCACTTTTCTCAGAATCTGTTTTTTGGATGTCTGTATGATATCCCACGCCCACTTTTCCCTCAAGGACATGTGTGTTTCTGATCTTTGTTGCTGTGCAGTACACTCCAGTGACATTCTGTGCACAGTTCCTGCTGCCTATTGGAACAATTGTGTTGGACTTAAACTTAACAAAGGGAGTGTTGAGGCTGAACTTTACATGCAACTTGATAAGAAAATGTCAGTTCTTTTTTTTTCCCAAAGTAACTATACTAATTACATATCTACCTTTGATCGTCATCCTCTTCAGCAGGTGGTGTGGGCGTATTTCTAAACTTTGGTCAATCAGTGGGGAAAAAAAGTGTCTCAGTGCAGTGGTGATTTGTATTTTCCCACTTCTGTTATGAGTGTCCACATAACATTCTGTTTCTGCAAAATGCCCATTTCCCCCCTGGTGTCATCTTTTGCTTACTGGTTTGTGGTTCTTTTTTTTTTTCTGAGACAGGGTCTCGCTTTTGTGGTTCAGGCTGGCCCTGAGCTCAGCCTCAAACTCACATCACAATCCTCCTGCCTCTGTCTCCCGAGTGCTGGGATTACAGGCGTGAGCCACCACGCCCGGCACTGTGGTATGTGGTACTGGTTGCTGCTGGGTGTGGGTCCCAGTATTGTTATGTGGTTACCGGGGAATCGAACCCGGGCCCTTGCACCTGCAAGACAGGCGCCGGAACCACTGAGCTAACTCCCCCGCCCTGGTTTGTGGTTCTTCTTAATGCTTTTGTCTAAATATGCCTTTGAGGAGTGATTTGACTAGTGACTTGCATACACCTTGAGTGTTGAGTTGATAGGTTTTGACAAACTGCACACATGTGTAGATTCAACAATTATCAAGATACAACCTCCAGGTCCAGGGATGTAACTCGGTGCTGCGTGCCTGCCACGCAAGTGCAAAGTCCTGAGTTCAGTTCTTGGTACCATAATAAAAAAGAAGAAGAAGAAGAACAACATACAACCTCCTTTACCTGGAGATGTCCATAGGCCCTTTTATAGGTAATCCCTGACTCCCTACTTTGAGACAACCACTCCCATGAGTCTTTCCCTCACAGACTAGTTTCTTTTGCTCTGGCAGGTAATGCAAATGAGACCGCACAGCATCCCCTCTGCATCTCTGGCTTCTTCTGACATGTGTGTTTTTGAGGCACAGCCGTGTGAGTGCTGCGAAGAATCCTTGGGGTTCGGGGTTCACCTCTGGGGAAGTTTTCTGTGTGTCATCCTGATGACTCGAGCTGCCTGGGTCTCTTTGGTTCTCATCCCCATCTCCCATGGACTCTGGTTGCTTCTGCCTGGGTTCCCTCCTTGTACAGCAGCCCAAAAACCTTAAGGAAAAGAACTGTGACAATCGTGAGCTTCTCTGGTTTCCATCTCTGAGAGCCAGTGTCCTTTACTGGCTAAGTCAAGTGCCTGGAAGCTACATTTTTGTTTATTTTGCCTTCTTGCTTTATGGTAGATTAATTGACCCTGTTCCATTTGGTTAAGTAGAAGTCATTAAATTTTTTTATTTTATTTATTTAAAAAAATTTTAAAATTCTTTTTTTGTTTAATGAGACAAAGTCTCACTATGTAATTCAGACTGGCCTTGAACTCACTTTGTAGCCAAGGCTGGCCTTGAACTCATGAGCCTTCTGCCTCAGCCTCCCTAGGGCTGGGATTACAGGTATGTATGACCATGCTTAGTTTTAAATTGTTTTTAAATGTCTTTTTTGATAGATAGATGACTTAAAAGTATTATAAACAATCAAAATGTTGGAAGTATTTTTTATTTGTTTAACTTTTAATTCTCTTGTGATAAGAAATATAATCTGTTATTTCAACTCTTTTTTTTTTTTTTTTTGTACAGGGGACCTTGCACTTGCAAGGCAGGTGCCAGAATCACTGAGCCTGGCCCTGTTATTTCAACTCTTACCAATGTACTGACACCTGTTGCTTGGTAGTGTATCTATTGTATATTCCATTTGCAGATAAATGCTAGAGATGGATAGGATGCTGTGCAGTCTCATTTGCATTACCTGCTAGAGCAAAGAAAACTAATCTCTGAGGAAAAAACTCACAGCAATGGTTGTTGTCTCAAAGTAGTGAGTCAGGGATTACTGGGAAAGGGCCTATAGGATATCTCTAGGTGTCAGAGGTTGTATCTTCTTAGTCTTCTTCCTATTTTTCAAATATTTTTGTTTCTATGGGGCCGAGGATTTAGCCCAGTGGATCTGGTGCCTGTCTTGTAAGTGCAAGGATCCAGGTTCGATCCCCGGTGTAACCATATACAATACTGGACGTGGAGCCCAGCAGCAGTCAGTACCACATACCACAGTGCCAGGCGAGGCGGCTCACACCTGTAATCCCAGCACTCGGGAGGCAGAGGCAGGAGGATTGATGTGATGTGAGTTGGAGGCTGAGCTCAGGGCCAGCCTGAACTACAAAGTGAGACCCTATCTCAAAAAAAAAAAAATTTTTTTTTTTTTCTGTTTCTATGCCAGAGATTTAGCTCAGTGGATTCTGGTGACTGCCTAGCAAGTGCAAGGTCCTAAGTTCAACCCTTGGTGACCACGTACAACAATGCTGGGTGCAGAGGCAGGAGGATTGCTATGAGTTCGAGGCTGAGTTCAGGACCAGACTGAACTGCAAAGTGAGACCCTGTCTCAAAAAAAACCCATTTCTGTTTCCAAACCAAACTCTTTACAGATAGAAGCATTCATGAAGTATTATAAATGTACTGTTATATCTATTGTATGTGTGTGTGTGTGTGTGTATGTGTGTGTGTTTGCATGGGTGCGTATGCATGTGCATGCGCGCTGAGACTTGAAACCAGGTTCTTTCTCATGTTAGGAAACCACTACTAAACCACTAAATTATACCCTCTGCTCTCTTTTAAATTTATTTTGAGACAGGATCTCAATAATTTGCCCATGCTGGCTTGAAACTTCTGATTCTTCTGCCCCAGTCTGCCATGCACACGCCAAAAGCCTTGGCATAGCAACAGAGGTCCTCACGAACAAGGACCCCCAGGCTTGGAGGTATGCGCTCCCTGGAGCTAAGCCTCACGGAAACATGTGCAGTGGCCCAGTGGAAAAAAAACCTAGTGTGCTTTTGCTTATTGTATCACTGCTCTCGTCTTCTATCTAGTAATAACCTTGGCTTGCTAACCTTGTGTATTCATTGCCTCAGAGCTTGGTGCCACTTAGTTCCCAGACCTAGTGACTGTTTTTCAGACCAATTGCTTTGAAAGTGACCCCCTTTTTTCTCATGTTTATAAGGGTTTATGATTCTTCCCAGTAAAATCAGCTTCATAACAGCTGCCAGCATTGCTGACCTTCACCAAACCACACGATAACACTTTTAATGACACTCTCAATTAAATTCAATAGGCATATAGGTCATTACGACCCTGTGTGTACTGAACAAAACAACCCCTGCCAAAAAACAGACCTTCACCCTTTATGTGCCCTGGATAAAACAAGTTTGTCTACTTTTTCAATATCTATCTGCAACTTCTGTATAAAAAAAGGGCTTCACTTCAGTAAAAATTGCAGCAGCATCACCAGCCTCTCTTGTGTTCGTGTGTTGTCTGTCATCGCCGACTCCGTCCATTCCTGACTTCAGTGCTCCCTGGATCCCCACGCTGCGAGCGGTCCATGGCACCAGTCTCTCAAGCAGCTCGGATTATAGATGTATGTCAACATGCCTGGCTCAGGTAAAGTTTTAAGACATTAGCACATCTAGTGAATTTTTGTTTAATCTATTATATTTTCAGTTCTGGGGTTTCTAGAGTGGTTTTTTTTCCTCTTCTCATTACACCTATATGATTCTTTAACTTGTGGTCATGTTTGTAAGAGCAATTTGAAGATCATTCATGGCTAATTCCATTATCTGTCAATAATAGTTTTCTTTTTTCTATTGACAGATTTTTCTTCTGCTTCTAGATTTTTCTGCTCCTTCATATGCCCTAAACTGTGCTTGGCTCCTAGTGTTATGAATTCTGTTACTAAATCCATGGATGTTTTTGACTTTTGTCAGGCAGTCAGCTTATCAGAGCACCATCGCAGGTTTTGAGAAACTTTTTTTTAAACTCTGTGGTAAGTTGTGATGATCTTTTCTCCCAGCTGCTTCAGATTATGGTGTTGAAATCTTCACTGGAAATTCAGAGTTCTTCATAATTCCTCTCCACCCTGCTAGCAGGAGACAGGACGTTCCAAGCCATGTCTGCAGATCTTGACTAAGGGTAGGTGCTTTCTTCTTTACAGATGCTCTGACTCTGGTCATTGTGTCTTATCTGCCTCTTGAAGTCTCATCCTGTGCACGGATAACTTTGTTCTCAGCTAATTCTCAAGAGGATTTGTGCGGCCTTCTGGAATTCTTATTTTGCCTACCTTTCTTTTTCCTCATATCTTGCTTAGAGTTCACAGCAAATATGGGTTAAAATTCTCATACTACTATTTATATACATTGGAGATGAACAGTGAAGCTGATGTGCGGTAGGTGATGGGAGCGAGGGCTCTATGGTATGGGAATTTATAGACAAGCAAGGGACCAAGACTGGAGTGACCCATGTGGCAATGGATTGGTGCTGAAGATGTCGGCAGAATCTCATGCTTATCCCAATATGTATACCAAGATGATACATGTAAAATTAGAAGATCTGTTTGTGTACACATGGCTTAGTCTGTACACATGTATCTTGATGCTCTGAATAAGTGGATGGTACAACACTCTAGTGCAAGAAGAATATCTAGTGCTCAGATCTTTTCTTCTGATAGCATTGCCTAATAAAAGGTACTAGTACTTTCTGATGAAATGGCTGATCCTATGGTTGGTTCAGGAAATGTGTACAATGAGCCTGGAGCACCTGGTAATGCTAGAATATTAGGAAATGTTCAAAGGCAAAAGCCAAAAACAAACTATGACAGTATATGTCTAAAGAGCTTGGAAACAACTGAGAGAACTCCCAATGATCAAAACTAAAACAATTTGAGTAAGAATGAAGTTTACTTTGTCACACAGTACTATTTATTGAACGATTTATTTGCCAGTACCTTATTGAGAATTTTGCATCTCTGTTCATTAAAGATATTAGCCTTAGTTTTATTTTTTAGACAATAAGTTGAGTTCTTGTCTGTGTATTTTTTTAAATCCTTGTTTGGTTTTGGAACCAAGGTAGTGCTACCTTCTGGGATAAGTTTGGCAGTTTCCCTCCCTTTCAGTTTTATTGAAGTTGGAGGAGTATTCATGTTAGATCTTCCCCGAAGATCTTGTGGAATTTAGTGGTGAGTCCATTGGTTCAGTTGGTAGGTTTTTAAAATTACTGCTTCAGTTGTTAATTGAGGCCTTACTTGCTAATTATTAATAATACCCATTGCTTGTACCGGATCATTTAGGAATTTTATATCTTCTTGAGTCAATTTTTGTAATTCATGTATATGTAGAAATCTGTCCATTTTCCATTTTTTTGCAATAAAAGTTTTCAGAGTAGGTACAAATAATGTGAATTTTGTTGGTGTTCATGGTGATTTTGCATTTTCATTTCTAATTAGATTATATGAATCTTTTCTTCCCTTCTTTAGCAAGAATGTATAAGTTTATTTATTCTTTTGTAGTATAGCTCTCTGATTCACTGACCTGTTATATTGTCTTGTTAGCCTCAATTTAATTAATTTCTACTCTGATCTTTATAATGTCTTTCTTTGTACTAACTTTGGTTTTGTTCTTATGTTTTAGGATCTTTATGTGCCTTATTAGGTTACTTAGTTTTGCTTGCTCTGTTTTTCTGATATGGGTGAGCACTGCCATCGACTTTCCTCTTTGCCCTGATTTTCTTATGTCCCGTAGGTTCTGGTATGTTGTGCCTACATTAGTGCTTGATTATAGGTACTCATTTTTTCCTTTATTTTTTCTGTGAACCATTGAGTATTTAAGAAAATAATGTTTAAACTCTATGTTTTTACATAATATTTGTGGTTTCTTTTGCCATTAATTTCTAGTTTCATTGCTGTATGACCCAATAAGATATATTGGGTAATTTCAATTCTTTGGCATTTAAATATGCTTTGTGGGCTAGTATGTCATCTATTTTGAGAGCGTTCCATGGGCTGCTAAAAAACTGTGTATTATGTTTTTATTATTCTGTGGATATCTGTTAAGTCTTGCTTGTTTGAAGATGTGGCTCAACTTTAATACTTCTTTGATAATTTTTTTCTTGGTTGATCTATTTGTAATAATGTGGTATTGTGGTCTTCCACTATAACTGTGTTGGTGTTTGTCTGTTCTTTTTATGTCTAGCAGTGTGTGTTTTATGAAGTTTGGTGCACATATACTTATAATTGTTATTAATTTCTGTTGAATTGTTCCCTGACCATCTTTTTGCCTCTTCTGACCAAGTATGGTGTGAAGTCCACTCTGTCTGAAAATAAGATATCGAGTCCTGCTTGTTTTTGAGCTTCTGTTGCATGGAATATTGTTTTCCATCTCTTGATCTTTATTCTATACATTTTTTGTATTAAATATATTTCTTGTAAATAAATATATTTATTTAATACAATAAACATATTGTATTAAATATATAGCATACTGTTGGGTTTTGGTTTTTAAAAAATGTAATCTAACAATTTTTGTGTTTTGTTTGAGCAATGTTTCTGTTCACATTGAGAGTTATTACTAAAAGGTATTAACTTGTACTTGTCATTGTATTATTTTTCTCTTGCTAATTCCTTTCCCCCTTTCTTCTTAATTCTCTACCTGATATTTTCATTTAATATACCTTACCTAATATATTCATTTAATTGAACTTTTCGGAATTGCTAATTTAATTGTTTCCTTGTATGCTATCCTTGAGAGTATTTTTGGAGTGCTAGTTTAGTGGTCATCAATTTTCTAAGATTATCTTTGTTATGGAAAGATAGATATTTTTCTCCATTAATTTTTCAAAAATATATTACTCTAGATTTGCAACTTTATTTTTTTTTTATTTTTATTTTTTTTAAGGTTTTTTGAGACAGGGTCTCACTTTGTGGTTCAGGCTGGCCCTGAGCTCAGCCTCAAACTCATGTCACAGCAATCCTCCTGCCTCTGCCTCCCCAGTGCTGGGATTACAGGCGTGAGCCACCACGCCCGGCACTGTGGTATGTGGTACTGGTTGCCGCTGGGGTGAGTCTCCACACCCAGTATTGTTATGTGGTTACCGGGGATTGAACCCAGGTCCTTGCGCTTGCAAGACAGGCGCCGGAACCACTGAGCTATATCCCTGGCCCTGCAACTTTATTTTTAGGGTTTGAAAAATTTTACTCCAAGATCATCTGGACTTCAAGGTTTCTTTTGAGAAGTCTGCTGTAACTGTAATGGGTTTAACTTTATAAGTGAATTTTTGATTTTTTTTTTTAAACAGCTTTTAAGATTCTCTCTTTGTGTGGTACTTCTGGGATTTGGACTGTGATGTGTTATGGAGAAGTTCTTTTCTGATTGTGGCATTTGAGGCTCTATCTGTATCACTCCTCTGTGTGTTAAATTTCTCTCATTCTTGGAAAATTTTCTGCAATGATTTCTATCAGCGGGTATTTTATGTCATATATATTGTCTTCTTATTTTTTACTATATCCAATTAATCTTAGTGTTCTTTGCATTACGTAGCATCTGTTGGATTCATTTTTCACAATCTATTGCTGCTTTAAGGTATCTCTCAGTATGTGGTCTTCTGTAGTAGCTCTCGTCTCGTTCTGATGCTTAGTCCTCATTTGGTCACTTTTCTGGTTTTATCTCCTGGATTTATTTTTGTCACCTGTTCATGAACTCTAGTTGTGTACTAACCTGGTCATTCATGGTTTGTATCATGTTGTTTAGCCAGTTCACTTTTAAAGTGTCTCTTCTAAGGTCACTGATTATTTCTTTTAAGTACATTATTGGTTTAGTTATATAATCTTTGAGATTGCTGAGCTTCTTTTTTTACTTTTGAGAACTTTCTTTCATTGTAACTATGTTTACAGAAATAAACTCATATTGGTAGAGATTACTAAGCATCTTATTGATCTGTTTTTTATTTCATTTTTCATCACTTCATATAATTTAGCTGTTTGGTTTTTAATTTCGTCCCATCAGATGCCTCATGGATCAGTTTTGGGGGAGTTGGTAGTTTTTGGAGGGATTTTGTTGCCTTGTTTCATATTTCCTTTTTTTTTTTTTTCTGTCCTGAGGAATTAGGTCAATTAAAGTAGGAAGACCTTGTTGTTAATCTGGAGATATCTTTAACTAGTGTCTGATTTCCAGATGGGTGACTAAATATAGAACTTTGCCTCTGTCCCAAGGTCTGACCACCTACATTAATTTGGGGGAAGGAACTGTGCAATGTAATTGGCTTATCACCCAGTTCTTTTGGAAATAAACTGCAGCAATGACACAAAAACGGACCAGCTATTGGCACACAATAAAAAACCAATTAATACCACAGTATGAGCTATTCCCTCACTGACAACAGCAAAGAAACCTGTCACAATAATAGAATCATTGACAAACTGGATATTAACATAAGAACTAATAAAAGCTATCACTGTACCACCCTTAAAATAGAGGCCTGCAGTAATAATACATATACAAAGACAAACCAAAGGAATGGTTTTTTGTTTTTCTTTTTGTGTTCCAAAAGAATGTTGAGTCTTGTCTAGTTTATCTGGCGGTGTATGGTCAGTCAATGGTGTCCAAGATAGGGCTATAGTCATGACAGTGACTCTTAGTTTCTGTGTTCCTTGGTGCTCCACAAGTCGTAAATATGTGTTTTTCTAGGCCAATGCATATGTGAGCTTTTGCTACAGAAACTCATTTGCTGCTGCTGTCTGTTTGAGCCAGATTTCTACCAGGGAGCTCTCTTGGGTTCTTTCCTAGTCTTCTCAGGGTCCCTGTGGCCTGTTGCAGCCTTTGATGCTGTGGAGTGCATCCTTGCAAAGCATGATCTCTCCAAAAGTCCTGAGCTTTTGGCTGTGATGGGTCAGAGGAGCTTCCGCCTCCCTTTACTGGGGATCATAGGTTTCTGGGTCTGGTAGGTTCTGGGATACTCATTTCCCCCTACTTTCAGGCTGCCCAGGGACCTTCAGGAGCAGCACAGGCCCTCACTATGTCCTATGTACTTCAGGGCTCTCACCCAAAGCTATTCTGGGATTGGGAGAAAGCATATGTTGGCTGATCCCATTTGTCTGGAGCCTTGCTTTTAATTTTTGTCTGTCTTGAGTTGGGTAGGGGGCTTGTGCAGATCACAGACTTGGTTCTCAATATCACTTAAAATATCTTCATTTTGGGGCTGGAGATTTAGTGTAGTGGTTCTGGCATCCGTTTTGCAAGCACAAGGATGTAGGTTGGATCCGTAGTAACCACATACAGCAATACTGAATGTGGTGACTCATACCTACCAGCAATCAGTACCACATACCACAGTGCCAGGTGTGGTGGCTCATGCCTGTAATCCCGGCACTTGGGAGGCAGAGGCAAGAGGATTGCTGTGAGTTGGAAGTGGAGCTCAGGGCCAGCCTGAACTACAAAGTGTGACCCTGTCTCAAAAAAACCAAAACCAAAACAAAACAAAACTTCATTTTTTTTCTGGGGTTGCATTTTACTATCTGATTTCTGCTATTTCAGCATCTAAATTTAAATGCAATCAGGACAAGTCTCATACTTTGTCATGTATGTGTTTATTTTCACAGAAAACTCAAAGAACATTTATCTGTGTGTGTGTGTGTGTGTGTGTGTGTGTGTGTGTGTGTGTGTGTGTGTGTTTAGATTTTTTGAGACAGGGTCTCGCTTGTGGTTCAGGCTGGCCCTGAGCTCAGCCTCAAACTCACATCACAACAATCCTCCTGCCTCTGCCTCTCAAGTGCTGAGGTTACAGGCATGGGCCACCACGCCCGGCACTGTGGTATGTGGTACTGGTTGCTGCTGGGCGTGAGTCTCCACACCCAGTATGGTATGTGGTTACCGGGGATCGAACCCAGGTCCTTGCACTTGTAAGACAGGCGCCGGAACCACTGAGCTAACTCTCCGGCCCCATTTATCTGTGTTATTGCTGGTGTCAAGGACAAAGCCTCTCACAGATCCCTCAGCATCCTGCTGTTCATTATCACATTTCACCTTGGAGGCTGAGATTCCCAGAGACTGCATTAGTTACTCTTGTTGTTGAGACAAAATACCTGATATCCAAAATTGAAGAGCAAAAGTTTATTTGGCTTATAATTCCTAGAGATTTCAGTCCACAGTCAGCTGACTCCAAGGTCAGGATGGCAAAAGGGCATCTCAAAGGAGAAACAATGTAGCATGCACAAAGTAGCAAAAATAACAAGGATTTTAACAATGTCCTTCTGCGCCTTTATCTTATTCCGGCTACCAGGACTAGGGCAGTGCCAAACCAATCACTCACATAGAGGAGGTTAGTTAGCACATGCCCTTAATCCTAGTATCACACATTCCAGACTTAGCTACCTTTGAAAAAGACCATATGAAGCTTCAGGGAAACATCTAGACACAGCGTTCCACCCCTGGCTCCCCAAAGACTCATGCATAACTCTTTATGCAAAAGGCCCAGGGAGTTCAAGAGTTGCCAGAGTTCTAACAGTTTTAGCACTGCTAAAAAGTCCAAGTTGAAAGTCTCCCCTGAGATTTAAGGCAAAGTTAGCTGCAAGCTCTACGAATGAGACAAAGTTACACTCTTCCTACATACAATGGCAAAAACAAAACAAAACAACAACAAAAACAACAACAAAAACCACATTACATTCCAAACAGTACAAATAGGGGATACAAAAGAGTGGGACCAAGGCAAGTCCAAGATCCAGCATGCGACGTTAAGTCCTGATGAGGCAGTCTTTGGCAAGTTGTGAACTCAAGTCGTGAACTCCATGGCTTCTCTCTGGGGCCATCTCTGCTCCGTCCCCCAGTTTTCTTCAGATGATCCATGCTACTGGATTTTCCAAACTTTTGGGATCTCCAATGGACCTTTGGCTTCACACTCACAGTTTCAGACACAGCTGTCTCAGGGACAAGCTCCCTGGCCTCCCAGGTTTCTTCTGAAATCTGGTGGGAAACCTTCCTGACCCCACAACTCTTTCATTCTGCAAGCACCTAACGCTAGCACCATGTGGATGATGCCCAGGTCTGCTGCCAGCTAGAGCTGCCATTAGAGCACTCTAATCCAGTTCTGGGTAAAAAATTCCCTCGACTGCTCCCATCCTGGAAAATGGTGCTGGAGGGGGGCTTTCTTCTCAAAGCAAAATTTTCATCTTTACAACTCTGTGCTGCAAAGGGTGGAGTCCTCCTGCTTTCTGTGATGTCCTCAGGCCATCTTTTGTATTCCCTAGTCCCTTCTCAACATCTTTTCAGGCTGCAGTTTTATTGTTGTGTCCCTTCTGGTGAAACACAGGATCATTTTGCTGGGCTCTTTGCTCTTGATTTTCAACATACACTTGGTTAAAAGCCCCCAGCAGCCACTATGTCAACACTCAACCCTAGACTGCTTTGAAATTTCTTTTTTTTTTTTTTAATCTTTATTGGTACATTAAATATACACATCATGATTGCACTCCATAATGGGGATTTGTACCAGTATAACACACAACTTAATTCTCATTTTTTCCCATAGCCCCCCCCACCCTACCACCCCCCCATATATATAAAATTTGTTTCCTTACTTTTTTGTTACAATCTCAACATTGTTCCCTTTCACCTTATTTTACATTGAGCATTTTCTATTTCACAATATATAACATACAATGCTAGGACTCATTTACATTTTCATTTTCTCATACCAGAGAAAAGATGCGATATGTACCTATCTGTGACCTAT
>PVIR01003884.1:0-83828 GCA_004026965.1 Petromus typicus | reverse complement strand
CTTTTCATTTTATTTACTGTTTATCTGGTGTCAGGAGATAATGGCAAAGTCAATGCTTGGTTCTTTTCATTTACTGGTTTTCAAGATCATGAATTGGTTCTTCATTATGCTATCATTCTCTAAAGATAATAAATTAGTTTTTTTTAATTGGTGTGATTTCATGTATTAAAATACATTTTGATGAGTTTTCCAAGTTATAATGTTTCTTTTGAGACAGGGTCTTATTATCTGGTCCAGGCTGGCCTTGAACATGTGATCCTCCTGCTTCAGCCTCCTCAGGGCTAGAATCACATGTGTGACCTCACACGTGGTAGAGGTATAATTTTTGAAGTACACATTGTTCTATATTTTGTTAATGGAAATCTCTTAGTTTGGTTCTGAATTTTTCTTATATAATCCTGGGATCTTTAATAGTTTTCTCACTATGTAATATGACAAGAATTTTCGGATTTATTTGGTGTATATCACGTGTCAAACAGAAGCAGCCATTTCTCTGAGAGGACCGGTTTCCTTCAGTGAGAAATAACATTTCGAAACCTGATCTACCCACTAACAATACTTACTATCATTAGTCATCAAGTGTTTCTACATCTCACTAGTAGACACAGCTAGGAAATGTATGTGTATTTACGTTTACATGTACAGAATACACGCTCTTCCTTTCTTTGATTTTAGTGTGTTAAGGATTGAATTCAGGACCCAGGACCTTATGGACGGTAGGCAAGTATTCTACCACTGCGTTTCACTCGCACTTTTAATTTAACCATTTTTTGGTTAAAATCCATGCATTCTTTTTTTAATGAAAATATCCATCCTGATAAATCTAGGACAGCTGAATATGACGGCACAGTTCTATAGTCCCGGCATCCAGGAGTCTGAGACGGGAGGACTGCCAGAGTTCAAGGACAGCCTGAACTACATAGCATGATGCTATCTCAAACAAATGACCCACAAAAAATCCTAGGAGATGATATGCTTAGAATATTCCCTGAATTACTCATTTATATATCTCCTTTTGAAAACACAATGGTCTCAGACTCGCAGTACTGACACCGCATCCTCAGAATCACCATGAACAGCTGAAGAGTTCTTTCTCGAACATGCTCTTGCTCCTCCAGGGTGGATGACACCTGTTGTCCCGAGCACGAAGTCTGGCCTGGGTCCTCCATCGCTTCAAGCTTCAGCTGGTCTTACTGCTGCAGTGTGCACATAATCAG
The DNA here is from genome assembly GCA_004026965.1 of Petromus typicus. Classification (NCBI taxonomy): domain Eukaryota; kingdom Metazoa; phylum Chordata; class Mammalia; order Rodentia; family Petromuridae; genus Petromus; species Petromus typicus. Next base: position 82,611 of record PVIR01003884.1, on the reverse strand, counting down.
TGTGTTTGCTGGTCTTTCTGGCAATTTTTTATTATCTGAACTTTGCTCTCTGGTTGATTTCTTCAGAAAAGGCTTACGGCAACAATATTTCCTGAATATTTTGGTGAAACCTTGAGGCCAAAGCCACTTCTACAGGATACAAAACCTTGAATCACACTTTCTTTCCTTCCTTCTATTCCTTCTGGCAGAAAAGTAGATGATAATTTAGTTTTCTTTCCTCAGAAGTTTCTACATGTTTTGCGTGTGTGCACCTAGATACCCATGGAGTTGTTAATTCTTTTTCAAAGTCTTGTAATTTTTATGAGATTATGTTTCAGTAGTATGTTTAGGTATTCACATGTTTTTTTTTTCTATGAAGAGTTTCTATTTATTTTTGTAGGAAAGAAAGTATTTCTAGGAAATACTGTGTATTTTAAAATATTTCATCTGCTCCCTTGGTTTGTTTTTTCTCTATCATACCAGATTTTGGATCATCTTTAGTATTTGTTACTTTCTTTTGTCTATTTAGTTTTCACTATTTAAAAATTTTAAAGTGTCCTTTTTTTTTTTTTAAGGTTTTTTGAGACAGGGTCTCGCTTTGTGGTTCAGGCTGGTCCTGAGCTCAGCCTCCAACTCACATCACAGCAATTCTCCTGCCTCTGCCTCCCGAGTGCTGGGATTACAGGCGTGAGCCACCACGCCTGGCACTGTGGTCTGTGGTACTGGTTGCTGCTGGGTGTGGGTCTCCACACCCAGTATTGTTATGTGGTTACTGGGGATTGAACCCGGGTCCTTGCACTTGCAAGACAGGCGCCGGAACCACTGAGCTATATCCCCGGCCCCTAAAGTGTCTTTTTTTAAAAGTAGGGTCTCATGTAGTTAAGGCTGGACTCAAGCTCGTAGAGATCCCTCTGATTCAGCCTCCCAAGTGCTGGGATTACAGGCTACCATGTCCAGAAAACATCTTTCTTTTGCTTTTTACTTTTCTTAGGATGTTACGTGTTGTATTTACTTTTCTTTTTCAGTTCTTAATATATTTTCTAAGTTTTGCCACATAGATTTTTGGTTTTTCTTAGTTCTAAGTTATGGTGGTTAAAAAATATCTTTAACAGTCTTTTAGGGGCTAGAGGTGCAATTCAGTGGTAGATTATTTGTCTAGCAGGCACAGGGCTTGAGGTTCAATCCCCAGCACTGAAAGTTAATGAAACTAACCATCCAGCCAACCAAACCAAACCAAACCAAAATAAAACAAAACAAAATATATTTTAGCCTTTAAAAAAAATAGAAGCTTACTTCTTTAGTTAGCACTTGTCTTTCTGTCAGGTTTTTCTTAACTATATAGATGTTTTTCAGGCTCTTGTTCTCTTTTTCTTATAATCATTTCGTTGAATTTGATCTTGATGTTGTTATTTAAAGAATAAATGGAAGGACTTTTAGAAGGAGCATAGTTTAGAGTGCTTTCTCGTTTTGTTTCCTATTTTTTCATGTAGGTGTATAAAACATTGGTAGCTTAATTTCTCAAGATTTTTGGGTCCTGATAGTCGCTTTCCCCTTTGCCTGGGCCATCTCTTTGCTTTGTTTCTATTCGTTTTAATTTTGATTCTACTCACAGAAGCATTAGTGTGGGGCTCTGTTTTGGGACGGAGCCTGGCTTGTGGGTGGTAGAAGCTCCAGGAGCAGATTTCTCCGTGTCACCAGCCCTCACTGCAGGACTTCTTCACCTGTAATTAGATTTGGCCAAAAGACTTCCCTGTGCAGCTGCCATTCTCAGAAGGTCCCACTGAGCTCTCATTCATTTCTCTACATCCTGTGTAGTGTGGAGGATGGCACCTTGTGCCTAGTCCTGTGCGTTCCAGACAAGCTACATCCTAGCTCTTTTTTTTGTGTGTGTTTTTTGTTTTTTTGAGACAGGGTCTTGCTTTGTGGTTCAGGCTGGCCCTGAGCTCAGCCTCCAACTCACATCACAGCAATCCTCCTGCCTCTGCCTCCCGAGTGCTGGGATGACAGGCGTGAGCCACCACCCCTGGCAATGTGGTATGTGGTGCCAGTTGCTGCTGGGCCTGAGTCTCCACGCCCAGTATTCTGTGTGGTTACTGGGGATCGAACCTGGGTCCTTGCGCTTGCAAGACAGGCGCCAGAACCACTGAGCTAAATCCCCGGCCCCATCCTAGATCTTCTTATTCTACTGTTTAAAAGACCTTACAAAGGGTCTCATGGAGTTGCCCAGCCTGACCTTGAACTTTCCACTTTCTTGCTTTTTCTTCCTGAGTGGCTGTGACTGTAGGCATGTGTTGCTGTGCCTCATGCATAAGCTCTTTTTAAAGTCCGAGGCCGTTTTGAGGTTCTCCTGTTCTCAGGCCTCTCAGTGGCCTCTCTGTGTCCTGCCACACAGACTGTGTGACTGTTGGTAGTGTATCCTTGTGTAAGCTTATGCTTTGAGATTCATGGGAGAAATACTGTCATCTAGTTTTGTTGTAGCAATACACTTCTGTTATTTATTGCTTTAGCTATTTAAAAAATTTTTTTTTTTTTTTTTTAGGTTTTTGGAGACAGGGTCTCGCTTTGTGGTTTTAGGCTGGCCCTGAGCTCAGCCTCAAACTCACATCACAATCCTCCTGCCTCTGCCTCCTGAGTGTTGGGATTACAGGCATGAGCCACCACGCCCGGCACTGTGGTATGTGGTACTGGTTGCTGCTGGGTGTGGGTCTCCACACCCAGTATTGTTATGTGGTTACCGGGGAATCGAACCCAGGTCCTTGCGCTTGCGAGACAGGTGCCGGAACCACTGAGCTAACTCCCTGGCCCTTAAAAAAATTTTTAAAAAAATTTTTTAGTAGATTCTGAGAGGTTTAAAACTCTGTCCCTGCCTCCATTTTCTTAGAATTTCCTCTACAGGTGTTCCTGTTTGAAACTCTTCATAATGTAACTACAAAAAAGCAAAACAAAACAATGCAGGTATATCTGATTGGTTGCAATTAGGTCACATGTTTTTGTCTTCATTGCAGAAGATGCTAGGAAAGTAGTTTCTGGCTTCTTTTTTGGAAAGTGGAACTCATAAAATTGGAAATGCCCTAAAGTAGGAAAGACATTGAAAAAGCATGCAATATATTCAATGCAGGTGTATGAGCCAAGCCTTGAATTTTATACATATAAACTGCTAGATTCCTTTGCAGTCATTTGAAGAGCTGGGTTTCCAGCCCCCTGAACTATTTGTCCTAATGTTTTGCCAAAAATGAGAGGCAGCAGTTACTTTTGGGAAAAAAGGCATTAGATATTAAAGACAGCAGATTTCACTTTAACAATGAATCTATGCTATTTCGAAGGGTAGATCAGTTTATTTGATGAAAGGATTGGAAAATGGATATGTTCATCTTGTATGCCAGTTGTTCAAATTGGTTTTTAAGATCTGAGTATTATAATCTAGTTTTTATCTACACAGAACCTTTGACTCCAGGGATGAACTGAAACATCTGAGTTTAATCTGTGTCTTTCTGGGATCTTTCTAGGGATGAAGGACCATCTCGGGTCTACTTCCTCTCATAGAACTGTGTGTATTGGACATCTGAGCAACTTTGACTCTATTAATATTGAGCCTTTTTTGGTTTATCCCAACTTATTCATTTTACCCTAATGGCCAGGCACAGGGGTCCTAACATGCTTGAGTGAACTCTCCTATCTTATAAGACATTCAGGAAAACCCTTGAAACATCTGTACATATGTGCTCATTGAGTTTTTAAAGTTCTTTAAGCACAGTGGCCCAAATTGCATAGGAATTACATCATTGTCCTGCAGCCTAAGTTGACAGAATTGCAGTATGCTCCTATAACTATCTAATCCTTTTTGGTAAACAGACCACTCACTTCTGCCCCAGCCAAGGTTTCCTGGTAGAGCGTGTTATTTATAGCCTGGCATGCATGGACCTTGAAATACAGTGTGAGTAACAAAACATGGCAACCACCAGCTGAACTCAAGGGAGGAGGCTTCCTTTAGCATCATCTCGTTTCCCATGTTGCTGCTATATTTACTAGGAGTGTTCAAAGTGTGTCATTGCAGCAGTTTGAAAATGTCTTACCCAGTCACTGCAGCTGTCTTCTGAGGATGTCAGGCCACAGTTGCTGCTGAGGGCTGGCCGGAGGGAACCTTGAGATGAACATCCTCCCTGGTAGCACACACACGATGCACCAGGCCCATCAGAAACTTCCTGATCAGTGAATTTTCCCCGGAGCACACGAGATGAACTCTTTGATCTTCACTTTTTAGAGGACAACTTTAAATCCCAGAGAGATTAATTTGTCCAAGCTCATCAGCCTGACAGGTGGCAGAACGGGAATCTGAGCCTGGCTCTGGCTGATTCCTAAGTCCAGGTTCTTTATAACTGTGTCACCTTGGGCCTTGCTGGTGACAGACAGAGAAGGCCAGCTTCACAGATATCAGACTGGTTTGTGTGCTTTCAATGCCCTACTATTTGAGTTAGTGTTCCCCTGTCACCATCTTGAAATTCAGAAAGTGCTAACAGGAAGCCCTGCTTTCTCCTTTTTCCAAGAACCCAGAACATAGTCATGCAGTTATGCCTCAGTCTGCTGGCATCTGCACTTAGCAAATGCTCACTCCTCCTTCTGTTGGGAGCAGTCCTGGTTGCTCTCAATTTTCCAGGCCTCCAGGGCAGGCAGGGGAGCTCAGTGGTAAGAAGAAGGAACAGGAAGGAGCTGCAGATGAGGGGCCAAGAGAGCGGTCAAATGGAGACCCCAACAGAGGCCGGCTTCCTTGGCTCCTGTTTGATGCTTTTCTTCTACCTCTTCTTCCCTTCTGACCTGGGCACACTTGCTCTGTGCATATAGAAAACGGGGTGGAGGACAACATGCTGTCACGGGGGTCCACCTCTCCTCGTTCCGAAGCTCAGATCTTCCGGTGAACCCTAGGTGTGGACAAAAAGTTGTGCTTCTTACTTCCCAAACTTCCAGTTTGTGCTCAGTTCCCCCATACCCAGCCCTAGTCAGCATTCATTGTCATTGCTGGACCCATTTGCGCTCAAGATGACGTCAGCCCAGAGTTCCAGATGTTGGTTTCTGGACATGGACTGGACCAACACTCCTGGGAGTTCTGCATCATGAGCAAATCCTCTGTTCTCTTGCTGGTTGCTGGGATCTCAGAATGAGGGCCATCTCTAGGCTACGCACTCTTTCCTGACCCCATCCAGCTCCTCTCTGGCAGTCCCACTCTGTTCTAACTAGAGGTCCAGGGTCTGTTAGCAGCAGCAGCAGCTGCACGGGAATCATGGCTGTTCATCTTTGCATTGCCAGTGGCTGTCACAAAGCTAGGCATAAGGGAGGACTTTGTGATATGTGTACTGTGTGTATAAAGTTTTGAATATTTATTTATTCGATGAGAGTTTCACTATTGTCCAGGATGGTCTTGAACTGGAGCCCAGGAGGTAAATAATCCTCTTACCTCAGATTCCTATACCTGGGACTATGGAGCATGCCATCTATTATTTTTCTTAGAGTTATTTTGATTTCTGAATTTTTAGATAGATATTTTCCAAGATGTACAATTACTTTTAGATCAAAACCAATGCCATCAATAAATATTTTAAAACTATATAATTAATACACAATAAAATAGTAAGTCTGAAATATTAAGTTTGATACACTTTGATAACTGGTACACTTCTTTGTAACCACTTCCTCATGTAAGACAAGAGTAGTCTGACTCCTTAGAAAGTCTCTGAATGTCTTCTTTTTTTTGCAGTGCCAAGGATCGAACTCAGGACTTGTGCTTGCCAGGGAGCAGGGCAAAAATGTCTCCTTTCTATTTAGACCCACAGCTTTGGTTTTCCAAAGATCATGTGCTGGAAATTAAATTCCTAGTATAATAAAGTTAAGAAGTAGAATATAAACTTAGTGATTAGGCCATGAGGGCCCTGTAAGGATTGGTGGGGAGTGGAGTTAATGGGAGAACCCTTCCTTAGCATGTGCTAGGCTCTGTGTTCTATCTTCAACACTGAGCTAACCCAGAATGAATTAATGTCATTATCACAGGAATGGTTTTCTCATAAAAGGATGAATTCTTCCCCCTTCCCTGTTATCTCTTATTCCCTCTCACACACTTGCACTCTTACTCTAGTACCATCTGCTATGGGGTGCTGTGGCATAGAGCACCTCACCCAATGCAGAGTCCCCACCTTTCTCTCGCTCTACAATGCTTGCATTCTGCATGCTGTAAAAGCAGCACCATGTGGATGATGCCAAGGTGGGCTGCCACCTGGAGCAATAGCCAGGCTTTCTTGGGCCATAGCTCCAGAGTCCTCTGAATGCTGGGATGGCTGACCCCTGTGAAACAAACCTCAGGGTGCCAATTTCCTAGGTCCTGATCTCAAGAACGGTGCCCTGGGGCTTTCTTCTTGAAGCAAAAGTTTTCACTTGTGTGGGACAAGAGCTGCTTTTTCTGTTTCTTCACATGTCCTCAAGCTATTTTTCCTATTGTCTTGATCTGAAGCACTAACCATTTAAAAAATACTAGCTTTTTCAGCTACCGTGCTATTTTCTGCTCCACCTTTGTGCACTCTTTCTTTTCGGTAAAACTAAAAACTTTTTAAATTGGTATTTTGCTCTTGTTTTTCAGTATAAATTTCACTGAAGCAGTGGGCAGTACCCATGCCACTGAACACAGGGGTACTTTCAAATTTCTTCCGCCAGATTGGTTTGCTGTCTTTAATTTCAGATTATAGCAAAGTCTCAGGATATGAGCAAAGTAGAAACAAATTTTCTCCCAATGCATAAAATAAATAGATTGGAGTTCAGTTGTACGTGGAGTTCTTGTCCTTTTTTTTGATACAGGGTTTTGCATTGTAGTTGAGGCTGGCCCTGAGCACTGCCTCAAACTCACATTTTAGCAATCCTCCTGCCTCTGCCTCCCGAGTGCTGGGATTACAGGCATGAGCCACCACACCCAGCACTGTGATATGTGGTACTGGTTGCTGCTGGGTGTGAGTCTCCACGCCCAGTGTTGTATGTGGTTACCAGGGGATTGAACCTGGGTCCTTGTGCTTGCAAAACAGGTGCTGGAGCCACTGAGCTAAATCCCCGGCCCCTGAGCCCTTGTTCTTAACTGAAAACTCCTGTACCTAGTACTTACCATTTACCTTTTTATTAGCATTTTGATCTTCTGAGCTCCAACCTGAATTTTCTGTCAAGCTAGACTTTAGAAGAATGAGTAAGCTTAGAAGTTGTAAAGCAACTTCCCTAGTCAGTATCTCCAAATCTTTCCATACTCCTCTCTTGAGCCAGTTTCAAAGAGATGGTTTAAATCCCACTCCTGGTACCAAAATCTGTCAGAGTTGCTTTCTTCATTGCTTTATTTTGGACCATATTTTTTGAAATTTCAGTTCTTGGCAGTGTGGTGGAAGGTCCTGGGTGGAGGAAAGCTGCTCATGGCATGGTAATCAGGATGCAGAGAGTCCAGGAAGGATCTGGGAAGAAAGATATGCCCTTCCTGGTTATTCCTATCCTGATTTTCCTCTTCCAAGGTCTTACCTTCTAACAGCAAGTCAGCTACATCAGTCACCTTCCAAACTTATATGGCTTTGGAAGCATTTTAGATTTAAACCATACATCCCCAGAAAACTAAAACATTCTTCTCGCCCTCAAGATTGACCTAATTTCTGCCACAACATTTTTAAGATTGTTCCTTTTTGCAGGTGAGCATTTCCCCATTGCAGTAATGCACTGTAATTCACTCAGCATTCTCTGAGTGTAAGTGGGTGAGTGCGTGAGTGAGTTAGAACCCTCACAAGCCTAAGCCATCACCAGTGCATCTGGAAAGGCAGCACTGGCAGGTGGGATGGTGTCGTTGGGTCTGACCAGGGACTCTTAAGGTTTTAGTGTTGCTTGTGGTAATCAGTCCCAGTCACAGGCACTGTTTGCGTTGCTTTGTTTTCCTGCCTGTGGGCTGGTGGTTGACCTCTTCTTTGCTCGTGGTAGACTGCAACAACATTTCTGTTCTTGATTTTTAGCTTCTGTGTGGTGACAGAGGCAGAGGACATAGCCGAGCACTTTGGATTCTTCTCTGAGAAGCACTCGACTCTTTTTTTTAAGTATTGCCATCTGATGCAGAGACTCACCACTGTCCTACATCCCCAGAATTTTCAAATGGACAGATAGAACAAAGATTCATAACAAATAAGAGAATGATGATAGTTATATGCAGCATTATCGATATCTCCAAGATAGTTACTCAGAGGACAAGACAAAAAGATTCTTACAAAGAAGAAATAAGATAATTACACAAAACTTTCTTTTCAACAAATTAAGATAAACTAGTAGTATAAAGTAAACAAGTTAGCATACATATAAAAATATTTTTGAAATAGTGAAATATGTAATTGGGGAAGAATACTAACTTTTCTCCACTTATTATTTATCTCTGGTCTATTTTGCTCTTATACACATTTCAGGAAAAGAACTATCTATATCTATCTATATCTATCTAGATATAGATAGATATAGATACATATAGATACATCTATATAGATAGATACATATGCCTCAGGAAAAGAAAAGCTTGTATAAATATTTTAATATTAAATTCTTTGAGATATCATGTATTAATACAAGCTATTTTTGGCCCCCATGATTATAAGAGGTGCTCAGAATAGTGGTCATTAGCTTCCAGATATTTATTATTAGTTTTTCTGAAGTGCATGTACGTTTTTTTGGTTGACTCATAGATTTAAGCTTATGTATCTTATTTCACTTACCATTACATTCTTGAGTTGTATCCATTTACCTATGAATGCCTCAAAATGATACTTCTTTATGGCAGCATAGTACTCCGTTGAGTATAAGTACCATGTTTTTCTTATGCATTAATCTGTTGATGGACATATATGCTATTTCCAAGATCTATTAAAATTGTATTATAAACACAACTATATAAAATCCCTGTACTCTGATAATTTTATCCCTTTTGGGAACCTATTTAGAAGAGGTATAGACAAAGCACTTACAACAAGAATACAAGGAGAACTCAAAAAAAAGTTAGACCTCAAATAAAAGACCCAGGATGACCTTGCCCTCTCTGAGTTGCTGGTCTTACTCATTCTTCTAATGTACCTCAGTGTTCAAGCTCTGTGGCCCACAATGATGCTATTGGATTTGCCTTCGAGTCATGGAAAATGAGGTCTCTCTGGCCCTTCTTTATCTTTCTTTCTTTCTTTAATTTTTTTTTTTTTTTGAGAGAGAGAGGGTCTCACTTTGTAATTCAGGCTGGCCCTGAACTTTTTATGTAGCGCAGGCCAGCCTCCTGCCTCTGCCTCCTGAGTGCTGGGGTTACAGGTGTGAGCCACCACACCCAGCACTGTGGTATGTGGTACTGGGGATTGAACTCAGGACCTTGCATTTGCCAAGCAGATGCCAGAACCACTGAGCTAAATCCCTGGTCCTGGCCCTTCTCTTTTAGGAAATATATTACTGCTGTCTCATTGAGGCAGCTTCCCATCCTCCAGAGATTTTCACCATCCTTCTCTCATGGAGGATTAACTGCCTTCAAGGTCTAGGTGGGAAGGGTTGGACAGTGTGGTCACAGCAGTGACGTTTTTCTAGCTTACCACTATGTTTCCTTCTCAGTAACAAAGTATACAAAACAAAATTTGCCATTTTAAGCAAAATCTATTCTTTTGGATGTAAATTTTGCAAAGTGAATATCAGTCAAAGACCCATCGCTCACTGTCTTCCGAGTGTGTGTGGTTTGATGTGTCAGTGTGGAACCACGTCTGTCGAGGGACATTTCTGTTTTTTGTAGTCGCTATGGCTCACTTCATTATGTAAGTTCTTATTCTTCTAATGGTAAAATTGGAATTAAAATGTTCTCTGGGTCTAACGTTTTCCTCCTCCACTCTGCCTCGGTCCCTCCCTCCGAGAAGTCTGTTCCTCGCTCTCCATTAATGCCAAGTCTTTAGAGACAGTGGTGTCCAAATGGTCTGAGAACCTGGAAGTGAGAGCTGGTTTAACCCCCTTCAAGTACATTCTCCAAAGTGCAATGGGACGTGGGCCCCTGTGGGCCATGTGGAAACCTGTGTTCCTCATGTCTGCTGGTTCTGTGCTACAGGATATAACGTTATTGCATTTGGGTCATTTTGAGGGTTGATGCTTAGAAATATTTGATCATTAAGCCAAGTGAGGTGCACACACCTGGGATTCCAGCCCTCAGGAGAATGAGACAGGAGGATCACCATCACCTAGTTCAAGGTCAGCCTGAACTACAAAGCAAGACTGTCTCAAAAATTTTTTTTCATCAAATACTTTTTCTGTTGTATGAACATCATTTAAGAACATCATCATGTAAGAACATTTCCTTCTAATAAGCATTTTCCATGGGCAAATGTATAGCTTTATGTCTAAACATGATATGAAATTATAAACATATAAATAATGAAACTGATTTCTTCACTCATTGCTGAACTTATTCCTTAATCTAAACTTTTACTATTTGGACTGGAAATCAAATATGCATATATTTTTCTACAGCTTAAAATTCATCAAACTTGTGGCCATCTGATGGAGACAGATAGCAAGTAGGTGCCTAGGAAGCGTTTGGGGAATGGAACAGATTCTTTCTGATAGGTTTTGGAATGGGTTTATATCAGCTCCTGTCTTCCCCTGACACCCCAGGTAGAAGGGAGAATTTAGTTTCTAGATAGCTGTCTGGGGTTGTTTTGAAGTGTGATTGCTATTGTCCTTGCCAATGACAAGCTACATACTTGTTTTGTTCTGGCAGTCATAACCCAGTTTGATAAGACTTTCTCCAGGTAGCAACTACATTGCATTTAAACTATCCAATTCATAATAGGTTGACGATCCCTGATCCAAAAATCTGAACTATTCCAAAATCCAAATTATTTTGAGTGTTGATATGATGCTTATGGGGTTTTAGATTTTGTATCATTTGAGGTTTGGGATTTTCAGGTTAGAGATATTCAACCAGTAAACTAATTCTCAATTTGAAAATCTCTGGGATTTAAAATATTCCTGTTGCAAGCATTCAGCATACAGGATACTTGTGACTGACTCTCTCAGTGGGCTCAGAGCTCTTTGAGGGCAGGAATCAGGCCAGGTTTGGTTGTTTGTGTTAAAGGGTTTACTTGTTTGTTTATGGTTCTAGGGATTGAACCCAGCTTGTGGAGCATGCAAGACAAGCACTGTACCACCAAGCTGCACCTGGTCCAAGGGTTACTCTTATCTATGATAATCATTGAATATGTAAAGTAAAAAGAAGAGAAAGGATTGAATTGGGGCCTTCATTGTTCAATTAAATCAATTGCAGTTAGGTTAACTGTGGGGTCTGCTCTAATCCACAAGGGTCCGAGGGGGCAGCTGAAGTCACCCTAGGTCCGGAAGTCTGTTTCTGTCTAGAACTTTCAGGCCTGGTCCTGTTGGAATTCTGCAGGAAGTAGGACGACTTGAGACCTGAGACACCATTCGTTTTGAGAGGAGAGGAAGGTTCTGGGTCCTAGGACAGGGGTTGCCACCTCTGTGGGCCTTGGGTTCTTCCCATCTAAAGTGAGAAGGTCCAGGCCTTCTAGCTTGGAGGATATTCACTACTAGAGGTGGAGAGATGAGCGTGGCTGCTAGGTAACGGGCAAAACATAGCTAACACACGAAGGTTCTGATGCCATCATTTAGAGTGGCTGTAGAGAAACTTAAGTCACAGTGAAGACAGAGTCTGCAGATGACATTTGCTGGGAAGACCACGTGGAAATGATGGAATATAGAAACACTGGGCTCTCTGATCTCCAAGAGTCTGTTCAGCCCTCATTTCCCTGAACAGAAGCAGGGGACTGTATGCTGGCAGCATATGAACCCCTCACCGCCCAGAAGGGACTAAAGGTGTTTGCTTTTTTATGTGGTAGGGAAGGGGAGCAGCTCAGAATGAAGGCTGGTGACACACAAGGAAGCCCTTCATACCTGCATGTGACACGAGTGTCATGTGATGTCTCTGGCTGTCATACAGGAACTTTGTGTTCCCTGCCCTTCATATGCCTGGTCCACACCTGCCATGTTGCCCTGAGAAGCATGTGGAGTCTCCTCACCCTCCTCTTGAGTCACAAATTGAATGGGATGTGGAAGGCATCAGAGGATGGTGCAGCTTCAGATCATCTCCAGCCTTGAACTTGAGGAGCATCCGCAGAGGTCAGGTTCAAGCTATTTTGGAGACCGAAAGACCAGGGCTGTGATATCCTTTACTACCTTATTCCCACACCCATGAACCTGGCCTTCAATAAAAAATAGAGAATTGGAACTGGAAGGGATTGCTACTGCTGCTTCCATTACTGACCATGGCTGTAGTTCAGGGTTCCTGATGAGTAGCTTAATATGGACTAGAAATTCTGCCTGTCTCTTTGGTCCTCAGGCTCTAGGCCTCACCTTCATGGCAAACTTTTGGAAAGGATTTTTTGGTTCAACAACTTTAAGGTTTGTATTCTGGCTCATTTCTGGGGCTGGACATTTGACTTTCTCATACTTTGTGGTGTTAAGAGACAGCTGTGGGAAACCGCTGTCTTTTCTCTAAACATTTTTTTGACTTTGTTTAAATGATAGCATGTCTCCCTCATTTCATCTCACCTTGGCTTATTTTGTCCTGCTCTACCTGGGTAGTTTATAGATTTATTCCTTACAGATCTGGAGGCTGGGACGACCAAGGTCAAGAGGTCGGCACCTGGCGAGAGCTGTCCTGCTGCGTGGTCTCAGAGCAGAAGGTGGAAGGGAAAGAAGAGAAAGACGTGGGGGAGGGGGAAGGTGGGGCAGACTCTTGCCTTTCTCAGGACTCATTCCTCCACTGTATAACCTACTCTCACGATGCCAGTATTAGTCCTTCACCTTTTAATTCATCACTTCTCAGAGTCCCCATTTCTCAACTCTACTATATTGGGGTTAAGTTTGTAAAACAAGGATTTGGGGGTGTGTTGCATGCACCATCTGTCCTTAGTATACTTTTCACTCTAACAACTACACCTCCATCTGTGCATGTCTCCGTTCTGAAAGAGCAACAGGGAATGCGATTGGCTGCAAATTTAAAAAAACCCAAGCAACCCTGAACTTTATTTAATCAAATTATGATTTCTTTTCCTCACATAAGACACATGGAAAGGACAGACCAGAGCTGCTATAGCCATTTGATAATGCCAAGAGCAGTTAGGACTTTCTACTTTCCATTTGTCAGCCTTAGGGTTAAGATATTTATTATAATGTCACCTTGTGGTAACATCAGATTGCTGCTGTGTCTCTAGGCACCATGTTCCAGTTCCAAAATTGAGAGACAAGGGGGAGGAAAAGGGCAATGTGGATATAGGTTGGAAGAAACCAAGAAGATACAGCCTTCAAAATGCTGTTGTCATAGTTTTCTCCTGGAGAACAAATGTTTATTGATTTAATAAACATTTAAAACCTACTATGAATGATGTCAAATTCTAAAGCTATGGAGATCATAATTAGAATCCTTATTTCTCAGCACATTGCAGTTTGTCTAGACTTCATATCCATCATCTCCTGCTGGAGAGCTTTAAACTCATTGCTCCTGTATAAAATGCAATGGTGCACATGAATTCTGATGAAACTCTCCCCTCCGTACTCACTACTCTTTTCCCCTGCTTGTGGCTTTTAAAAGCAGGAGCCCTAGCTGAGAGGCATGTGAATTTTGGTGAAGTGGAGAAGGTGTGGGCAAATCAAGGTCAGGAGAAGAAGTTGGTGCTGTGCTACACCGACTTCCGGTTGGATGGCCTCCATTTGGGAGCTCTCTTCTCCCATGCCTGTGGTTTTCTTTCTCTCATTACAAACTCTCCTGTTTTCCACCTGTCTTCATCTCATCCTTACTCTTAGTTCTGATTGCAAGACTGGGAAGAAAAATGACCACTCTGAGTGTGATACTAAAACTGTCAACCAACGGACTCTCGCAAGGAAAATGGAGGAATTGGTGCAGATTCGTGGATCTCACACTAAGAATTGCATCAGGGTCACGGGGCTGGCTGTTATCACTTCCTGGGGTGGCACCGAGTTTATGATTGCGCCCATATGGGATGGGGCTAGAGAGCTTACATTTCTGACAAGTTTCCAGTGTATATTGTTGATCTCAGAATCACACTTGAAGCAGCACTGTTTTAATCCAACATCTTCTCCCTTTACCCACATAACCAAGGGAAGAGTGTAATGAACAAGCACTTTCATCAGGATCATCTGGACAAATGCCCACATCGACACTTCTGTTTGGGAACCTAGGCCGAATCTTGAGCATCCCAATCCCCTGCTGCTCTTCAGGTAGCTCTGTTTCCACTCTGTAGCTGATTTGTCACCATACTCTAAAAAGAAAGGGCAGTGCAAGGCCAGCTCATGGGGAGGACTGTGGGATAGGCTAGGTCAGGCAGTCTGAAGATAAGCAGAATTTGACCCTGTTATGTTGAGCCCCAGGTCAGTCTATATCCTAAAAGCAATCTTCGTCTGCCTATAGATAAGAGCTTATTAGCCATCAGAAGAAGACCAAGTGCTTATGCGGTGGTTTGGTTTGGATGTGGTTTGTTTCCTAAAGGTTCTTTTGGTGGGAGGATGGTCTTCAACGTGGTAACACTAGGAAGTGATGGAACCTTAAAGAAGTGAAGCTTCATGGGAGGACTTTAGGTCACTGGAGGAGTTCACACCAGAAGGGGTGAGGGTAACTAACTCTTGCTGTGTTCATGAGTCATTTCTCTTAAGAGAGTTGCTCTAAGAAGAGCAAGCCAGACCTCTGCTTTCTGTGGCCTCCTCCCTCATTGCATGACTTCTCTTTCTCATGTGGGTCTCCACCGCTTATGATGACATTTGCCATGAAGTGACACAATCCAGAGGGCCCTCTCCAGAGTCAGCATCAAGCTGTTTGCATTTGGAGCCTCAAAAACTGGGAGCTAAGATAGACTTCTTTAAAAAATAAAGTGCTCAGTCTCAGCTGTACTCTTACAGGAAAAAGAAATGGACCAATTCAGCCCACAAACTACAAACACTCATGTTGAGCTTGTTGGGAAGATGATATAGAGTCAACCCTTCTCTGACAGCCACTGTGGCAGTGGTAGCTGCTGTTGCATCCCAGGACCCACTGCACTCTGGGTCACGAGATCCTCTAGTGATGCTTATGTAGCCTCGAAGCACAGTGCACCTCACCTTGGTACCCTCTTCAGCATCATTAGTGGACCTTGTTGTACAGTAAGGGTTCTCTATCTAATGCAGCAACAGAGGCGACAGCAGCACAGCCTTAATCTTTTGCTGGCAGATGTGCTCATTCTGTGGGGCTCACAGCAGCCTGCAGTGGGGATGCTTTTCGCAGAGCCCTATACTCAGAGAGAAGAGTGCATGGCCGCATCACAGCCCTTCTGTGTGGCTCAGACATGGGTTTCTGGGGAGCAGCAGGAGCCTTGAGGGTCCCGAAGATGGGCAGGGACATCTTGATCCCTTTGTGAACTGAACAAGAAATCTGTGCGTGGTGGAAGGAGAGATTCATGATTTCTATCCTTTTTCTGCAGCTCATTTACTTCATGTTTTGATCTTGATATTTATAGTTCTTTCTTGTGGGCTCCTCTGGTTGACTGACTGCTGCCTAGACTTTTGGATCAGGGTCATTGAGACACTGGCAGAGTCTAGGGTACGTGTGTATGCGCACGTGGTTGGGGGAGGTAGTTTCCTGCATTGTGAGAAACCTTTTTTGGGGGATCTCTGGAGCCCGAGTTCAAGACCAGCCCAGGCAATACAGTGAGACTCTATCACAAGATGAAGCAAAGCAAAACAGAACCAAACCAAACCCAACCCAACCCGAGTGGGACACAAGCAGGCTTGTTTTCATTTTCCCTGCTTCTTCACGTGTTAGCTTTCTCAGCACTTGACTGGACTGAGCTCTCTAGATTCCAGGGGAAGTTACAAATGTGGAGAAGATTTTGCTTTGGGGTGTGTTTTGTCTTTTTCCTTCTACACATTTTGTAGCCACAAAGGGAGGTAGTGATCTGGGTTTCTGAGGGCTCTTTTATATACTCCCAAGGACTTTTTTCTCCTCCAAGTTTTCCACACCCATGGATTTAACCAATCTCAGACAGAAAAAATCTGGGGAAAATGGCATCTGCACTGAACATTAGGCTCTGTCTTGTCCTTAATCTGTAAGCAGCAGCTGCTAGCAGTCACCATGAGTGTTAGTGTCATCAGTCACCTAGACAAAGCCTTCAGTGTACAGGAGGATGAGTGTAAGTTATGTGCACAGACTATACAACTTTCATCCTGGGGGACTCAGGACCAGAACATCAGATTTTGACTTGTGAGTGGTTATTTTGTTGGTAGTTAAGAGCAATAGTTGCTGTTTGACACTCATTTGGCCTTGATATACTGACTTGCTCAACTATTTTTGTTGTGTAAGCTGAAGTGAAAAATGACCCATATCTGCAAAGGTCTTTTCCCTGTGATAAATCAGCACGTGATTGTCTTTATGTGTTGAATGCCACTGAGGGTGGCATGGATCAGCGGTGGTGCAAAGCTGGGGGACAGTGGGTGTCCTGCCCGGGGGTTGGATAGCATTACTCTTTGGCCTTGAGTGGAGTCAATGACTTTTTTCTTTGCATGTAAGTTACTGAGACCTTATAGCATGGGATACTGCTGTGGCAGAGTGGGAGGAAGAAGCCATATCTCTTGCCCTCAAAGAGCTTGCAGAAGGGCGTGAGGAGACGTTCACAGCCACGTTGGCCCGATGCGTGCTGCAGGGGATACAGTGGCTGCTTCTGTCGCGCCACAGAGGAGGGAGCACCAGCAGGGAGCATGGGTGTGGGGTGAGCTGAAACTGGTCAGAGCGCTGATCCTTGGCTTTTTGGACTTTCAGGTAAGCCTTTTTGATGGGAATTGTTCTGTGCATCAGAGGCTATTCAGCAGGTGCCCTGGCCTGTACTGGCCAGGCTATGCCCATAAAAAGTGTCCCTTGACATTGCTCGATGTCTCATAGGACACAAAACTGCTCTTACTGTTCAAGGGGCACTGAGTAACCTGGGAAGTCATGGGAACCATATGGTCTTTGGATACAGAAGTGGGGACAGCTTCACCCATTGAGACACCTCTGTTCCTGGGTGGAAGGTCAGCAGGCTCACACAGAGCCAAAATTAACTACTCTCTTTGGTGCTGGGGCAGGAACCATGGAAAAACACTTCCGAATCAATTAGGAGTGCTGTTGGGTGGCCTGCCAATGGGTGTCATTAACAATATGTACCATCTGGTGGCTTCCTTTTTCAACTAATTAGTGTTGCTAAGAACTTGCTAAGCTTTTAAGTCATTATTTTAATGTGCTGTACACAGTGCTCAGGGCCTTGGGGTAAACCCCAGCTTTTTGTTTATGGCCAGTCTTTCAAGAGCAGGTTTCACTTACCTTCACCAGCGAAGAAGGGTTTGGTAGACTGGTTTTAGCAAGACTGAACTGCTGTGAAAAAAGTCAGAAAGCACCAAGACTACAGTCTGGGAGTCAGGAAGAAGGCGACAGAAATGACAAGGACCTGAAGCCCAGGCAGGATGGAACTGGGATGGGAGGAGAAGCAAATGAGAAGGCCTAAGTGGCTAGACACCGACGTGGGAAGGAGGAGCCCAGGTTGTCTGGCTCTGGACTCTCCCTTTAGTGGATGCACAGGGCTGGGAGAGCAGAGGAGAACAGAGCAGGTACACACAGCGGGGAGGAAAAGGTGATAAGTTTAAGCCAATAGCTGGGAGTGTGGGGAAATCAACTCCCAAAGCACAGCAACCTGGAGCTGAGGTGAATGAGCCAGATGCAAGATAAAGCCTCTGAGTCAGCGCATTGCAGTAGCCTGGGAGGCTGTGGGGGAGATGGCCCAAGGGAGTGTGCAGAAGGAGACGGGGTGAAGAGGCTGCTGCAGTCCTGAGGAGCCACAGCTCCTCTCCATTTTGACTCAAATCCTACTAAAGTCCCCTGTCCCACGACCCTTTTCCCACAATAGTGGGCCTGTCACCCGGGCACCCATGCCTGTAGAAAGTCTCAGGTACCTGCCCTGCTACCCAGTGCATGCCCGGAGCATCCTGAAGGCGGCTGGGCCTCCAAACCAAGGCTTTTCTGAGTTTGCTCTTGTCTTTCCAATGTACTGTGGGCTCCCGAAGGCCTGGCTCCCAATCAGGCCTGGTAGAGATCTCTCCTCAGAGTGTGCTGCAGAGTCCTTAGTTAAAAATTCTGGGTTCAGTTGAACATTTTTTTCTAGAGGACAGATCGCAGGCCCCCTCGCAAGGACTCTGCACCCTTTTCCTCCCTGACCACATTGGGGGTCACGGCTGGCTCGTTAATCAGCATTTTCTGGGTCAGCTTGGTGGACCTGGAACCCTAATCAAGGAGTAAGTAGAGCAGAGAAAACGCTCCCTGGGTTTCCCTCTGGGAATACGACTTAGTTGGAAGGCCAGTGGATTATTTTACTAAGAATAAACTAGACATGGAAGCAGCAAGTTGGAAAATAAAGCATTGCGCTCTTTGTTTATTTTGGAAAAATATTAAGATTCCGTTAATTTAGTTGTAATTGGGGAATGCTACCCGAAAGACTGGTTAGGGGCCTTCATTAGTGAGGCGGTCAGAGGGCTGCATAAAGACTAAAACCGTTTGGCTCCTGTCTGTTGGGGGTGGGGTTATCCGCCCCCGGGGAGATTTTTCACCGGGCTGCTTCTGAACTTTTACCCCATTGTCGCAATCAGGATCATGTGCGGGAGCCGCCGGACCGGGTGCCCCGTGTGTCTCACCCAGACTGCGGGCCTGAGGTCAGTGCGTGCGCTGACCTGCGCAGGGTTCGGCTGGCCAGCGATGCTGGGCCTGCGGGTTAGTTCTGGGCCACGAACAGGGCACGAGCGCCGGGCGGTGAGCGAGTTCCCTGCCGTCTAGCCGGCTCTGGGTCTTCATGTCCTGTTGTCCTCTGCAATGGAGGCAAACGTGGCAGCGGGCCTCTGGGGCGGCCAAGGCTTGGGCTCCCACACCATTTATTTATCCATCTGTCTGCGTGCTGAATTTGACTCTCCATTCTTTTCCTCAGACTTTTCCCTGAGTGACTGTACTTCTTGCCCAAGGTGCCTGTTTAATAATGGTGTGAATCAGAGGGGCGATTAGCCAGCGCCCACAGCGCAGGGTATCCAGACATGTCTCAGCCGGGCAGGAGCCAGGAATTCCAGCTCCCAGGAGCAGGCTTTATCTCAGGGCTGTGGCCCAGGCTTGATTGGCAGACCCCGAGGCAGGCCTCTCCTCTCTCTCAGTCCCACCCTGTCCCATGTGTCCGCCTCCCCAGTGTCCACCAGCTCTGGGGTGCAGCGTGACTTTCTGTGAATTTGCTCAGGTCTCCAATGCCCTGCGGTCAGAGCTGAGAGGAGGGTCGCCTCCAGCTCGCACACTGTCTGCATCGCTGTGAGTCTGGGCTTAATGGCTCCCTGAGAAGCAGCGAGCTTCCGGAAGGACTGGGTGACGTAGTTCCACTCAGAAGGGCCCGCTGCTTCTCCCGTTATTTCCTACGCATGTCAGGCTTGCAGGCGTCGGTTTCCACAGCCCAGTTACACGTCATATTTTCCTTTAATCCCCAGTGGAGGCTGCGGGGGCGGGAGGAGGGTATCTCAAGTGCTGCTACCTTGTCCTCGCTGGGGATCTTGCAGGGAGCAGTGGGTGTGAGAGCTACAGGGCAGAGGTGAATTTGGGCTGTAGAGGGGGCGGAGGGGCCTGGGGCTTTGGCCACCTGCAGGGGCTTGCGGGTGGGTCTCCAGCTGTTTTCCTTGTTGGTGCCAGCATACCTTCTATAGATCTTAGCCTGCAGGTCACCCTTGCGTGCAGCTGGGTAATAGTGGAGATGAGAAAGAAGGGGTAGTGTGCTGGGGAGCTTAGAGCTCAGCTGCTTGGAATCCCTCCTTCATTCCGAAGTCCCCTCCATCTTCCTCCTCCCCTTGGTGCACCTGAGAACACCACATTCCCCTGCCTTGTGGGCATAAGGAGCCCCTCTGGTTAGCTTGGGAGGACACTGAGCTCCCCACTGGCCTCTGCTGCCCCAGGGCTGCCACGTAGGCAGTGACTCAGCTCCCACCCTGGCAGAAGCCCTGGGATGGGACCAGGGCGTTCATCATCCGGGTTAATATTTACCATCCCGGGCAGGTCCTGGGCAAATCCAGGAGGGGCGTGGTAGACTCAGGGCTGGGTAGACAGGGTGGGGAGGCTGAAATGGGGGAACTTCATAAGCCTTCACATCACCCACTTTACTGTCTCTTAAAAGCTCATTTTTCTCTCTCCCCAGTGTTCGGGTGGCTGCTGCAGCACGGCCACACAGGCCAGGGCCAGGGACTAAGGAGGGCTTTAGGGTTATGGGGGTTAGTGGCCAGGCTCCACTCTACAACCTTGGAAGGTTTATTCTCCCAGCCTTGGTGTCCTCCTTTGAAGAAAACACACAGCCCTATCCTTACAGTCCAGGCACAAAGTGAGGGCCACACAGGATAAAGCGTACAGCGTAGAACAAGTGGCGACCGTGAACTTGGTTGTTTTTCTCGCCTCTGCTCCAAGATCTGCCTTTCCTGCCTGTTGAGCCTAACAAGAGGAGGACTCCTCCAGTCACACTGCCACGGAGCCTGGAGTTGCTGCATCTGGTTTCTAGGTGTGAGGAGGGCAGGGGGACTGTGAGTTGCCACACAGGGAAGACCACAAAGCAGGTGGAGCCGTGGATGGCTCAGCCACCTGTCCAGGGAGCCCTAGTGACCTAAAATCCCTTTGAGGGACAGAGGTGCTCACACACTGTGAGAAAAGAGCTGGGAACAGTTCGGAGGCAGCACTCTGGCTGCTGGAACTTGAGTGAAGAGGATAAAAGTGTTGGTCTGGGCTGTGTTGACTCTCCTGTCCTTGGAACCTTATTACACGCTGATGGACAACCAGGGCTTAGCCAGAAGGCTTAACCCGTTCACAGCCAGCTCTGCAGAAATTAGGGGGAAAGAAAAGCAGACATAGGAGGATTTGTTTGTTGATCTGATAGATGTTTACTGAATGCCTAAAAGGTGCAGGGGCCTGAACTACGCCGTGCTGGGTGTCTCGGTTTTATGCAGCTGAAATCCTCTAGCAGGAACCAAACGAGGTGTTTACACCAGTGAATGAGACCACTCTGCTCATGGTGAGTGCCGTGAAGATGAAGTTCGAGGCAGTGTCCTTCCCTGTGAAGGGCGCCCGAGTCACCTGGAGGCTGGATACAGCCCAGGCAGGCGGAGCCCGGCCTGGAGTTCCCGACTCAGGGTGTGGGGCGGGGTGAGCAGCGGCATCTGTAGTCAGTTCTCAGGTGGTGCTGATGCTGCACATCCCTGGATCGGCCCTGAGAACCAGACCAGGCTGCGGGGTAGGGTAGGGCAGGTTTAGAAAGGCGCAGGATCCAGCCTTTTTTATGGAAAGGATAGAAGTTCTGTGTTATCTTCAGTTCTTTTTTGGAAAGGGCAGCTGCAAAGACAAAGAGAATCTCTCCCCTTCTCACTCTCCTTTTGTCCCCTGCAGATTACTGTGGAATCCACTCTCTTGGGGACTGATGATGACGGCAGGCTGGTGCTGCCTCGAGTTGAGAGTGTTTCCCATCTATTAATTTGCTCTCACAGAGGAGCAGTTTAAAGCCTCGTCGGAGTCTACACATCCCCAGAAACACTGCTTCGAAGCACAGAGGAGGACATTCTAGTTCTAGCTGTAACCAGCTCTAGGGCTCTGGGTCGTGTTTCCAACATGATCTGCCAGGGACCTGTGCTTTAGTAAAAGCTTTTACATAAAAACTCAGATACAAATTG
Source organism: Petromus typicus (assembly GCA_004026965.1). Taxonomy (NCBI): domain Eukaryota; kingdom Metazoa; phylum Chordata; class Mammalia; order Rodentia; family Petromuridae; genus Petromus; species Petromus typicus. The sequence goes on along the minus strand of PVIR01003884.1, from coordinate 60,825 downwards.
CCATGGATTAATAGGCTACAATCTTAGGGAGGCAAAAGGCATAGCTTCTGGGTCTTTCTCACATTGGTATGTCACAGTAAGATCTGCCATTATGGTAACTCCTCCTCTTTGTCGATTTCAAACAATGGTTTCATCATTTATTCGCAAGTGAGCATTAAGCTGGGTGCTAGAGATACAACGCAAAGGCAAATCAGGCCTCCCCTCGTGGTTATTATGGTTTAAATAGGGAATGCGGGAAGTTAACAGGTAATTACGCATGGAGTGTCAATTAAGACTCTATGATGGAGGAAAAACAGGGTGCAACATAAACAGGGGAGGTCGGAGCTTCTGGGAGAAGTGACGTGAAAGACGCAGGACAAGTGGGGAGGGTGATGGACAGTGAGGGAGCCACACAGAGCTTTCTGGGTGGGGACATGGCCCAGGCCATGGCCCAGGTGGAGACATGCGACACTGCATGACTGGGGTCCATTCAAGACAGCTGGGGCACAGAACTGGAACCATATCCAGTGTGGCCTTGCCAGGCTGAGGGAGCAATCGTCATGAGGAGACATTGAGAAAAATGTCTTCGTTGGCTGCTGTTTACCCTGAGTACAAAGGTGCTGACTTCTGTCCAGACAGGGATTAATCGAATGCCCAGGTTGGGACAGCTCGCTGGGGTGATGATTAGATCCTGCTTTGAGTTGACAGTGCCAGCAGGCCCTTCTTTCCAGAGTCTTGCTTCCTCTTACCTGTGAGCTGGGAGTCTGGGCAAACCAGTCAGGGCGGAGGAAGAGGCCTGCTGAGTTGCTCTCCATGGCGGAGCATTGCTGAAGCGAAGCAGTAATTCCATGGCGATGTGGTTTGGAAGAGGCACGTGAGAGGAAACAGTTGTGGAAATGTTCAAATATGGTTTTCATGTCAACAGTCCTGGCCCCAGAGATCCACGGGGAGTTTCTGTGTACTCTGTTCACGGGCCTGGCACATAGGACGCTGTGACCTTCAGCAAGTCAATTTGGTTTTGGCGTCCACTCTTTCTAGTTAGACAGTGGGGACAGTCGCTGTCACTGGAAGCACCCTGGGACATCAAGTGCAGAAATGAGACAGTGGCTCTGAGGACACGGGGCTGTTGGACGTATGTTCAAAGGTCTGGGATGTTAGGCTTATAGTCGCTGGGATGCAATTGGTCCCAGCTGACCTTGTGTGTATGTATTTAATGGTTAACTATTCAGCCTGGTACTTGTATGTAGTTTATTTTCATAAAAAATCTTTTCCACTTGCCTTTAGATAGTTGTCTTCTATGTTGCTTACACAGAAAATAATATGTTCAAAAGAATAAAATTTCCCAGATAGAAAGAGAATGGGCTCAACTGAACTTTTTCTTTTTCTTGGCCTCCTTGGGCTACAGCTGACCTGGATTTCTTTCCCCTAACCCCTTCTCCTAGGCCTCTTTTGATTCTAAGAAATACTGAAGATCAGATTGAAATTACCTGCAGGGGAGACTCTGGAACTTTTCTAGCTGTCTGGGGTGTTCTGTTTCTCAGGCTGAGGCTCAAATCTGCCTTGTAGATAGGACGTTCTCAGCTCTGAGTGACGGTCTGCTCCTGAGTTTCTCTTGGATGCCTGCTTTCCTCCCAGTTTCTCTCTTCTCTTTGTGAAGACTGTTGGGGAAGGTGGACAGATGAACTTTCACCTTAAATGTCATCTGTGGACCTGAATGATGCAAGAAAGAAGGAAACTCATAGTTTCCAGGGGCTAATGCCAAGTGGAGATTATAGTTCTCGGCTGAGACAAGAGCTAACCTCAACTTTGTTTTCATCCCGACGTCCAATGCTCAGGTTCCTCATGGGAAGTGAATGCACTGCTTAATTATTCAGTGAAGCATATCCAAACCAACTGTCTTGCAGAGGATGATTAGTGCGTCTCCAAATGATTTTAGAAAATTGCACATGGTGATGTAACATAGATGAGCAGTCTGTGGTAGAGATTCGTGGGCCTAGGCTAAGGAGCACCAAACTTCTACATTTTGGTAGATAATGTGAGGTTGTCCTTAAAAAGTCTGTTGAGTTACACTCCTGTTTTATCTTTTTTTTGAGATAGGGTCTCGCTTTGTGGTTCAGGCTGGCCCTGAGCTCAGCCTCAAACTCACATCACAGAAATCCTCCTGCCTCTGCCTCCCGAGTGCTGGGGTTACAGGTGTGAGCCACCACCCCAGCACTGTGGAATGTGGTACTGATTGCTGCTGGGCGTGAGTCTCCATGCCCAGCATTATTATGTGGTTACCGGGACCCCAGCCCTTGTGCTTGCAAGACAGGTGCCGGAACCACTGAGCTAAATCCCCAGCCCCACTCCTGTTTTTCTGCATCCTTCCTAACAGTTAGTATTATTACTCCTTCACATTTTTATCAGTTTAATGGAGAAAAGATGGCATCTCATTGTAATTTTCATTTTTCTGATTCCTCATGAATTTGAACTTACTTTCTTATGTTTATCAGCCAATTATGTTTCTTCCTTTAAATCCGTCTATTCTTTGTATTTAAAAAATTGACTTATTTGACCCATTACCTTACTCTGTTTTCAGTGTCCACTCAGGTCCTGGTAACTATGCTTTGGAAATAACCTACGAGTGGGGAGAGCAGTCACTTGGAAAGACTATGGCAGTCTGGTGATAATTTCATCCAAATATTTTGTTTTACAGAAATGGAAAGCTTTGAGAGGCAAAAGATGTCTCAAGGATGACAGGGACAGTTCTGCAAGGTGATTCTGGTTTACCATTTCCCCCATCTTGGAGCAGTCTTTCTAAAGAACACCACTGGCCTTGCTTTTCTGGTCAGTAGATCTTCATCAATACAACAGCAAGCAATGCAAATGCAAAGATGAGGGTTTCAGCCACATAGGTGGCTCTCCACAGCTGAGTCCAGGCATAAAGCTAGACATAATTTCTAAGATAAATCAGGTGAGCAAAAATGAGTCGGTTGTGTGGGTAAAAGGACATTGAATGCTGATGAAATAAGCGGTTATTATGAAGAAGGGGGGTGGGTGCTAAATAGCCTACTGCCCACTGGCAAAGCATCCAAGTGGTTGCATACCTCCTGCCTTTCAATTCTTTACAGCAATGTATCCGTGGAAACGATCTAATTCGGAAACCTCCTTTCTATCCTACTTCAAAGCACATTCCACGTGTTCTGGAGGTGTCTTTTCAGAGATATAAGGTGTTTGGTTCCCAAAGAAACCTGTGTGTGAACCTTATGACCAATAAGGTAAGGACAGGCTTGGAGTCAAGTGAGAGACCACAGCAGGGGAACCTCACATGCCGCAGTGGAGCCAGGGGGTGGGTAGATAGCTTCCTGCCCAGAAATGAAGCGGGCTGACGATTCATCTCATCGTGTGCAGAGGTGGGACTTACAGGCAGATGAGCTGTCTTCTTCTCAGGCTGTCTTATAGGAAGGAAGGAAGGCAAAATAGGCAAGATCAGGAGTGTTTCTGGGCCAGGAAGCCTGGGGACATGCATTGCCAGGAATTTGGAATAGGAAACGTTATTACCAAAACGTGTGCCTGCAGTGCTGAGACTGGACGATTCCCTGAATTTTCAGCTGTGTCCAGAACTGCCGTCTTCAGTATCTAAATCATTTGGTCACCGGAAATACTTTAGAGCAGGCTACTTTCCTGGGGCGGCGCCAGTCCCAGAGTTTGCCTGGGATGCAGGGGTTTGCCGACGTGTGGATCTTTCAGGGTGAGCGTTAGAATGGTTCCTGGCAAACCAGCATGGCGGGGCCACTTGGAGCTTGGCCTGGGCACAGGTGAGCGAGCCTGGGTCTCAACCCCTTGGAACTAAGAGCTCTTTGGCTATCACATCACATCCTCCATAGTCTGATCTGGGTGCCCTCAGGCTCTGGGAGGGGGTGGGTCAGCTGGGACTGGGAAAACCTGCTGTGTGCTGCAGGCGCTGGCAAGGAGCCGCATCCCCTTCCCTTCCTGTTTAGGGACCAGCCAGAATCTAAGGATGACAGAGATTCTTGGCGCCTGTGGATGACTGAGGGGAGTTCGGAAAACACTTAAGGATAGTCCTTCTGCTCAGGGAACTGCACATGACCCACCAGTGTGTAACAGTGCATGGCACAGTGCACCGTCCTGGACCCAACGTGGCTTCACTGTGACCAAACTTGCTAAGGCTTCACCATCCACCCCGCGCCTGCGTCCCTCATCCGGGACTATTTGTGGCGGTCTTGGATTTCCCACTGCAGTCCAGGGAACTGTGTGGGGTGGGAAGAGGAGGATGAAAGGATGCAGCCCATTGCACAGGGCGGAGCCTCTGAGCTTCTGATTCTATCATGGAGCTTTGGGGGTTTTGAGACCACAGATTTTGTCTCAGTGTCCTGGCCCTGGGAGTGGAACCCGTGTTCCATCACGTTGGCTATCTAGGGTTTTTTCTTCTTTTTGTTTTCTTTTCAAGTAACAGACATCTTTTTATAATCGATGTGTTTTGCCCTCTAGCCTTCCAGCTCTCGAAGGCCAGGGCTGAGTCACAGCCGTGCGTCTCAGGCTCCTGCCCCAAGGAAGCCTGGGTAACACACGTGAGGAGGGGGCAGTCGAAGGGTCTGCTGAGGGTAATGCCTTACTTTTAAGGCAGCTTCTAGGGTTCTGACGACAGGTGTGCGCGGCAGGGGCGCAGTTGTCCAGCCACTCTGATCACAGTGACTTCCAGACTCCTTTTTTCAGCTTTGGGGTCAGCCTCCAGGCCGTCCGTGACAAGCACTTGTGTTCTTCTGGTCCTGTCTGCCCTCTGCTTTGGGTCTGGGTGTCACTTCCTTCCAGCTTATGTGCCACTGAAGGAAAAGGTCCCTTCAGGGTTCCAGGCCTCAGGCAGGTGTTTCCCAACTGGGACAAAACCAGCCCTTTCTTCTTCCTCATCCCTGGGCTTATGCGAGCTCCTCTTTGATCTATTGTTCCAAGAGTAGATTCATTCCTTGAAGAATCTTCTTTTGTTTACCTAACAGCCAGGAACTCTGACTAGGAGCTGCCCAGCAGCCTTTGCCTGCAGCCCTCCTCCCTCAGAGGGGCTCTCTGACTTTGGGGAGGTGGATCCCCCCCGACCGGGTGGGGTGCAGGCAGGGACCACTGCTTTGCCGAACTGGCAGGGAAAGCAGTTAGCAAGATAATCAGAAGGAGGACAAGGCCAAGGGTGTCTTTTAAAATCCAGTGGAGAGCTTCGTCCGTGTTAAACTCTGTGCCATGAGCACTGGGAGCCACTCTGGGAAGCGAAATTCTGCTGCCTCTCATGCCAACCTGCTTCCCCGCACTGCAGTCAGGGTAGGAGGAGCCTGTGCCCCAACTCCAAGAACGGGGCCCAGCTTTTATCCCCCAGCAGCCTTCTGAAGAACCATACAGGACAGTGGCTGCCAAAGCTGAAGTGTGCTCTGAGACCCCCAGAGACTCAGATCCAGGGGTCTGAGTGGGGCTGGAGAACTGGGCTCTCCGAGGAGCCTCAGGTGGCACTATCATGCTCCTGGGACCTGCGGCTTTGGTACCTGGCCACAGCCTCCTCAAAGTGAAATGAGGTCCTTCAGAGCCAGAAAGAGTGATGCATCTGTGTGCCTTTTAGCGACAAAGTCCACGGGAAGACAGTTTAGCAAGAGAGAAGAAGCGACTGTTGGACACTCAGGTGGTGCATTCCTCTCATCCCTTCGTAGCTAGAAGAAGTTGCTGGCTTCCTGGGTGACAGCGATAACCCCAAGGAAACTAGAATTTTGCGTGAGAGTAAAGAAAATGAAGATTTAATAAGAGACAAGGTTTGAGAATTTGCTCTGAGGGAGCAGAGGTGACTGTCACAGGGCTTGGGGGGCCTGAGCACAACAGGACAGGGGAAGGACCCGGGTCCTGAGGAGGAAGGGCAGAGGATGAGGGTGGGAAGGTCCTGCAGCAGCACAGGTGCTCCAGGGCCCGACAGGTGGGCAGGTGGCACTTGTGGTGGAGCAGAGGTGACAGAGTTGCCCCAGAGGTGGGTCCGGGTGTGAAGATGTCCAGAGGAGGGAGGGAGTCAGGTGCCACTTCCCTGGGGTTGTGGCTCAGGGCCTGGAGTGCCTGGTGGTGGTGGGGCCGTCTCATGGGTCACGGTGGTCAGCTCTCTGCCTTGACCCCTGCTCTGTCCCTTGACCCCTTGCTCTGCCACCTGCTCCTCCACAGCTTCTGCTTGTCACCCATTGCTGGCGTTGTCTCTACTCCCGACAGCCTCTCCTGCCAGTGCATTCCTTAGACCTGAAGACGGGCACCAGCGTGGGTCTTAGTTCACTTCTGGCTGAAAGACAGGGAGCTACTGAGTGCCGTGTCTGCCACCTGGTCCAGAAAGCCACCCCAGGTTGGGCAGACAGAGGGGCTGTGGGCATGGCCGGCACCATACTCTTACAACAGCAAAGCAGAGTGCTTGCCCTGGGGAATCGAGCAGGCCTGGGATACTAAACAGACTCCAGCAATGTCAGACAAGGGATTGAGATGAGATGTTCTTTACTGGCTCCGAAAGGAGGGTGGGAATGTTCTGGCACTGGCCGAGGCCTCTCCTGCCTGGGGTGAGGAAGGGCCAGCGGTGTAGTCTGTGCGGCCCTGGCTCTCTCACAATGGCCCTAGTTTGGCCTTTCCTGGTGTGCTGTTCACAAGGCTGCACCCTACCTCCTTCCAGGTGGTCCTGGGCAAGACACGCCTGTCTTATTCTCTGCTTCTTGTGGGTGAGGGACAACTTCAGGATGCTTCATTGTCTAAATAAGACACGGTTCAAGGACATTTTGAAGTTTGGTGTTAGGTAAGGGCCCGATGTGGCTCATCTGCCTGTGGACATCCAGCTTTCTGAGCTCTGCTTGTTGAAGAGACCGTCTCCCCCACTGGTGTTCTCTGTACGCTGGTGGATTCGGGCAGCCACACGCGCCTGGGTTTGTCTCTGGGCTCTGTGGTCTGTCCTGCTAGTCCACGTCCTTCGAGTCCACGTGTCCTGACTGTTTATATGCTGCTCTGCTTACTCCAGCGTTGGCTGTCATTACAGGACTGGAAGCTTATTGTTCCATCATTAATGGTCTTTCTCACAGTGGCTTTGGCTGTTTGGGTCTTTTGAGTCACACACTACAGAGTCTCAGTCAGATCTGCAGAACCCACTTTTGTAGCTTTATTTTGAACTCACAGAGGCAGAGTGCTGGTCGGTGCAGGGGTGGGAGATGAGAGATGCTGGTGAAGGAGACAGATTCTTGGCTCTGACAGGAGCAAGTCCTGGAGTCCGCTGTGCAGTGTGCTGGCTGGAGGGAGTGACACCCTGCTGTGTACTTAAGAGTGAGAGATAGGCCGTCTTCAGCTTACTCACCACAAAGGTACTGATGTGAGGTGTGAGCTGTTTAGATAGCTTGATTATTTCAGTTTTTTTATAATGCACTTCTGAAGCCATCACAGGAGATGGGCTCCAGACTCTGCACAGCAAGACTCTGTCTCAAAACAAAATGAAATGAAGCAAAAATCCCACTCCCACTGACCTGATGTAAATGCCTCGGCCGTGTTGTGACACCGTGAGATAAGGAGTAATGAAAAGAAAAAAGTGTGCATGTTGGGGACAGATGCATAGTTCTGGGGACATTTTCCATCTGAGGCTGGGTGAATCCAAGAGCCAAATGTGTCTCAGAACATCACCTAAATGCACAGTGCACAGTTTCAATTTGTCAGTTACATCAACTTTGATGAAATTGTCACAAACTATAGAAATGATCCTGGAAGTGTAGCCTTATGATGAAGCAGCACAGCACGGAGCCTGGGCAGAGGGAGGAGACTCCATCTGCAGTGGTAGCTGATTCTCCTCTCTGGGCTCCATAGAGTGAGAGTCGCCATGCTCCTTAAAGCCACTGTTCCCTGCCTGGCCCTGCTCTACAGGGGTATCAAGTGTACAGTGGGCACGAGGGACACCTCGTTTTCCTCCCTCCGCCCAGCCCCTGGATCCACCCTCCCAGCCTGGCGTCCTCAGGGTCCACGAGTGCTGTGGCAGGTGTCGGAGTTTCTATAAAAGGCTGAGGACTGTCTCCTTGCACTGTGCAGTCTCCCTTCTGTGTCCGTCCATCCTTCTATGTTCTGGCTGTCCTGCAGATTGCTGCCCTGGATGTGGGTGGACAGATGTCTGTTCCAGGCCTGCCTCCACATGGCTCACTCAGGCCCTATGGCATCTTTAGCACTAACAAATACTCTTTCCAGTTTTCCAGAGCAGCACTTTGGGGTCCTGGCAGCTCTGGGGAGGCTGCTTTGCTTTCTGCTTTGGCTCTTGCTGTTAGACTACCGGCTTGAAATTCTACTTCAGAGCATGTGTCAAGCGCTGGATTTTTCTGTTTCCTGGCCCACATGTGCTTGGCAGGGAGGCTGCAGAGCCCTGCTTTGGGTAGACTTGGGGCTGCCTGCCACCCCTGCCTTCCTGTCCGTTCTGCCCAGGTTCACTCGGGGCTGACACCTGCCCGCTCTGTCACCCTGTCACTTCCTTCCCTGTATTTCAGATTGAGTCCGGAGCAGCTGCCCAGCTAAGTCATTTCACAAACCAAAAGCAAAACCGCCCAGCACTTAGAGAATAAATAGCTCAGTTCTACCAAGTCATTTTGAGAAGTGCAGCTTTCTGCAGATCTCCGCAGCCTGTGCCCGCTGGGTGCCTTTGTGCGTGGCTTCCGGGGTCCTTCGCACACTGTTGGGTGGGGGTGTCCTGCCCCGCGCTTCAGCAGGCGAAGGTCATTCTGAGTCTCCAAAGGCCTCATAAATCTGCCACCCAGAGGAAAGGCTCCCCTCTCTGTGAAAGTCTCAAATTTCCCTTCAATTTCAATTTGACAAAGGAATAATGAAATGGCTAAATCACAATCCTTTGCCAAGACTCTTTTTAATGAGCATGGCGGTGAGTTCTAAGTTCCACTTTCCCTAGTTTATGATTAGCCAAGTACGCAGCAGCAAGGTAAGAAGGGTGCATCAAGGGTAAGCTGAAGGCCGCTGGCAGAGCGCAGCCTTGGGGAAGTGGTGTCACTGCTCAGCGTATTTATTATTTCTTTCTCAAGAGGAATTTTGAAATGCAAGTTTGAGTCCAGTGGGTGATTTGTGCTGTAAGAGCCTGAGATCTAATGTCTCTCTAAAAGGACAGGGAAGCAACAGGTGGATGCAGGACCAGAGGCACCTGGGTCTGCAGTGTGACCTTGGAGTGAAGAAGGTGCCCTTGCAGTAAAGAGCCAGATCCAGGGCTGGCCACGGGCCCACCTCTCTGCGCAGGTGGGGGAGGTGGCAGGGTGCTGCCATGCGGCTCGGTGGTGTGTGGGTCCCCTGGTGATCACACACTTGGGTATGTCGACCTGTAGGCCAGAGCTTGTATTCCTGCGCCTGGGAGGAGGCTGTGGCTGGGTTGTCCTTCTTGCACACTCCTGCAGGGTGTTATGAATACTAAAAAAACACGTGGTTGCCACATGCGGGGAGGCTGAGGCAGGAGGATCACAAGTTCTAGCCCAGCCTGGGCAACTTATCAGCTTATCTAGACTTTGTCTCAAAATAAAAAACATAAAGGGCAAGGGACGTGGCTCAGTACAAAGGCCTTGTGTTCAACTTCCAGTACAAACAAAACGAGATGCAGAACAAGAGGCTTCCCACGGTCAGCCTTCTTTCTACTTGAAACATCATTTTCTTAGGCTTTTATGATTTTTAAAAAGTTATAAAAATAACACGTTGATTGAAGTAATTGAAAACAATACAGAGCAGCAAGTATAAAACCCTTCAGCATCTCTCTCCCTCCTGGCTTCTCCCCACTGTCCGGCTCCGTCGCCATGGAACGGGAGGTTTTCCTGTTTTACAGAAACAAAAACTCTGAAATGAGCAGTTTTGCTCTGAAGGACTGGGCAGCAGTTCAGCCCCTGCCCCAAGTTCCACGTTGGAGGTGGCTCCCCGAGGTCGGCGGCGTGGACGTAGCCGGTGACCTTCCCTCTCTTCAGAAAGTCAAGGCAGACTGCAGCCCATGAGGTGGGAGTCACACTGCTCACCCCAGAGCGCGCCTGCGCACTCGGCACTCTCTCCCCCCTCGTAGGGAAACAGAGCCTGGTGCTGCAGGGTGCTCTGGAGCGAGGAAATGAGACACCACATTCACACGCTTTTTATTACAGTGTAATGTTATAATTGTTTTATTGCTATTGTTGGTAATCTCTTCCTATGCTTGACTTATAAATTACACTTTATTACAGGTGCAGATGCAGGAAAAAGCATTAGATAGGACATTCGCCGGGGCTGGGGCCTTGGATAAGAGGGACATGTTCCTCATTCTAGATTTTAGCACGGATGGCTCCTCAGGTCCACAGAGACCCAACTCCTTAAGAGCCGCGCACACTCCGCAGGAACGCATGCGGGATTCCTTTGACAGATTCTGACCTTGTGTCCAGCTTTGCTATCACCGTGAGTGATTCTGTAACTGAAATCCTACACTACATAAACATTTGGTTTCTTATTTTTATGTTCAGTGCACGTTAGTTACACAGATCAGAGGGTTGTGTCTCTGCACTGTTGGTGCACAGAGGCAGAACATCTCCCTTCTCCTGCCTTGCTTCCTCTGTCTGTCTGTCTGTCTCTCTCTCTATTCTACACATGAAAAAAGCCATTTCACTGCTATAGAACGGAGATCTCCCTATTGCTGGTTGTACCAAATTTCTACACTCGCTGACAGTTTACTTTCTGGAAAGAAGCAGTTCCCACAAGAGAGGGCAGAGGCTGGTCGCTGCCCTTCCCCCTGAGAGAACTGCCCGTCTGTGCCAAATTCTTCACATTTCTTTTGGTTTATTTCTCCTAATTCCTGATTTGTTTTGAGGCAAGATCTTACTGAATAGCCCAAGTTGCCTTCGAACTCACTGTGATCCTCCTGCCTCCGCCTCTCAAGGGCTGGGATTACAGGTGTGCAGCACCATGCCCAGTTTAATTACTGATTTATAGGATCAGAAACTCTGGGACACAACACAGGGCTGCCACAATGTTACAAATACTCTCTCCCGCATATCCTTTATCCTTGACTTTGCGGGATACATCTAGTCATAGGGCACCAGGACACGAAGACACTAGTCATCATCTCTCTCCCTCTTTCTGTTTTGACTTCTTAAAGTCCTGTTCTACTTAAAACCTTGTCTCCTTTGAGGAAGAGTTGTTTCCCCATGCACTTTCTTCCAAAACATTTATTGAATATCTTTTGGATGTTAAAACTCTATCTCACTTTGAATTTTTAAAATGTGATAGAGAGGAAGCAGCTAAATGATTTTCCCAGATGTTTTTCAGCGGTGTCAAGTGTGTGTCTGAAATGACCCCTTTTCTCTCTTTGAGCATGTGCTCTCTCTTGATTGTCTGGAAAGTGTCCACATTCTTTGGGTCAGCTTTGCTCTTCCTGTTCTCTGTTACTGGACTATTTGTCTGTCCTTATGGTGACTCCACAGAGCATACAGTGGCCTTATTTTATTTGTTTATTCCTTTTGTTTTGGTTGTGAGACAAAGTCTTGCTGTGCAGCCCAGGCTGCCCCTGAAGTCACAGCTGTCCTCCTGCCTCAGCCTCCCAAGTGCTATAACCACAAGTCTGAGCCCTTGTGCTCAGTGCCTCATTGTTGTAGTTTTAAAAATTTTTCATTAATTTTCACACTTTTATTCTTCCATGGAAATGCTAAGATTATCTTATCTAATGTGTAGATTTTTTTTTTTTGGCATTCTAATTGGAATTCTTGGCAAATCATTTTGTTAATTTTGGACCATACATTTTATTTCATAAAGTCTTCTCATCTCAAAAGCATTTCATGTCTTTTAACACAATTTTATATTCTATATAAATTCTATATATTTATTGTTCCATTTATTTATAAATATTTTGTGTTTTTATCTTCTGTGTTGAATAACATTTTTCCATTTCCTTTTAAAGCTTGTTACTATTATACAGTGAAAAGTTTTGAATTTCATAAATGTATGTAACTGTATTTCTGAATTATCTTTGTACTGATAAGAGGTTTCATGATATCTTTCTTTTGTTCTTTAGGTGTATGTTGTGTCTGGACATGGGTTCATTTTTTGTGATGTTTCTACTTCTTTTGGTTTGCATTACGCGGGGTTGGACATGCTGAATAAATGCTGCACACCTGAGCTGCATCCTCCGGTATTTATGCTTCCTCTAGCAGAACTGCCGAAATAGATTGAACAATTTTTGAAAAGGAAACATCTATGTCTTAGTTAAGATTTTAATGGAATAACCATGCTATGTAATGTTTCATATAATATTTGTGGGCTCCACAGATTTTTATCATACCTTAAAATTGGGAGTGGCTTCTGAATTGTACCAGAGGCCTGTTTGTCGTCAGCATTGACAAGCGTGTCTGATGGTCAGGGAACTTCATAGTTCCAGAAGGGCAAGCGTGGGTGACAGCCACATCCGGCGGGGGCGGGGGGGGCGGAGCTTGGGGTCGACATTTGCATAGGGTAGGGCAGGGCCGGCCCACAGTACCAATGAGGGGTGGGGCGAGTGTGGCTTCTGAAGGAGCTGGGAACCGGGCAGAGACCAGGAAGCGCAGCCTGTGCTGAGGCTGGTGACCAACTGCCTCCAGCCAAGAAGACACCTGTTGCAGGCCAGTGGTGGGCCGGAAGATCCCTCACTTGCCTGTGGTGGGAAACTTATCCCGGGGGTGTGAATGGCAGCCATTGTCACAGACCCTGGCCAGGCCAGCGAGTATGCAAGAACGGGAGAGCCGTGGGAAGACTAGGTGAGGGTGGTCCAGGGTCCAGAGGAGTCCCAGGGTCTAGGGCTCCAGCCAAAAGCTCAGAAATGGACTTGCTGAGCCAGGAATGGTGCTACCCATTTGCAGTGCCAGCTATTAGGGAGGCTGAAGCAGAGGAGCTGCAAGTTCAAGGCCAGAAGACCAGACTGGATGATGGGGGTGGGGGTGGGGGTGGGGGGTCTTGTTTGAAAAGAAACCAACTGATGCTGGAGATTTGACTCAGTGGCGCAGCACCTATTTGGCATGTGCAACGCCCTGAGTTCAATTTCCGGTATCAGCCGACAAACAACAGTAACAACAAAGATAGAAGCAATAACAAAACAAACAAAAGCAAACCTTTCATGTATTTTGGATGATATGAAAGAACTTTAAACTTCTCCCCTCACAACTGGGAATCAAACCCAGGATGTTCGTACTGCCCTACATTTCTTTTTCTTTTTCTTTTTTTTGAGACAGGGTCTTGTTTTGTAGTTCAGGCTGGCCCTGAGCTCAGCCTCAAACTCACTTCTCAGCAATCCTCCTGCCTCTGCCTCCTGAGTGCTGGGATGACAGGCGTGAGCCACCACGCCCAGCACTGTGGTATGTGGTACTGGTTGCTGCTGGGCGTGAATCTCCGTGTGGTTACTGGGGATCAAACCTATGCCCTTGTGCTTGCAAGACAGGTGCCGGAACCACTGAGCTAAATCCCTGACCCTTTACTGCCCTACTTTTTTATGTTGAGACAGGGTCTGTCTAAGTCAGTAAGTTGACTAGGCTGGGCTGGACCTCCTGCCTCAGCCTCCAGAATAACTGGGTCTGCACTACCAGTATGTGCCATGGACCCAGATTTGGGTCATCTTGAAGACGGAAACTTTGATCTACGAGTCTCTTATTTCAGATTGATTTTGGCATCAGGGCGTGTGTCTCTTCCTTTCTTCTGATTACCTGTGTTTTGAGTTTATTTTCTCTGACTAGCTCCAATGGGCCCATCCTCTAGTTAGCCATGTTGAATCTCCTCAAAGATGGATTTGATGCTAGAAATATATTCCACAAAGTACACAACCGTGCTTCCTAAACACCACTGGTGACTTCATCCCTTACAAAGGAAACATTATAAGTCCAAAATTTAAATAAATCATTTAAAAATAAAACATTAAAATATGGCCTGGAAAATACAGAAAGATACAAAGAGAAAAATTAGAGTAATAGTTTCATCTTTAACAATAACTCCAGTTAACTCTTTAGTATATTTTCTTCCAAATTCTCCCCTTTGATTTAAGATCTCTGCAAATCTATTTGGAGATGCAGTGGTCTTTGCCTTCCTCACAGTGTCTACTCCTCAGGCACCGTCAGGTGTCAGTAATGCCCATGTTGGCTCACAGAGACCCCCAGGAGCCTTCGTGACAACTCTTCTCCTTTCTCTCTGGCCACAGTGCTCTCGTGTTTCAACTGGCCCCTCTCTAGAAGCTTCTGCTTTATGTCCTTCCATGTTGGACTTGCTGCTTCCTCTTCCCTGTGCCCTCCATGCCAGCCCAACTTGCTCTTGCCTTCTTGGCTCCAGTTTCTAAGTCATCTCCTGGCAAGACCTGTGTGCCCACATGGGCCCGAGTCCCTAGCCAGGGTCTCGCAGTCCTTGGCATGTCCCTGGGGCTCCAGGTGCCAAAGCTCTGGACAGGCTGGATACAGAAATGGGGGAGGGCACAGTGCTCTAGGTTGGCACTGGGGGACCATGGGCAGCTTGAAGCCTAAGGGGCAAGAAAAGGGTGTGCCCAGGTGTGGGCTGGAAGCCCTGGGTGGAAGCCTGTGCTGAGCAGGATGCCCTCCTACTCCTGCTGAGCCTCCTACCAACCCAGGACCTCCCATGACGGCCACAGAAAGACTCCTGGGTGGACTCTGTTGACACACACAAGATGGAATCCCTGGGTGACAAACAGCAAAAGCAAATGCTGCTGTCAGCATCCGGGAACCTGTTCTGTGTAGGAAGAAGTTCCCGTAGCCCAGTAGTGACCAATGCTCAAGCTTCATACTTCAAGAGAAAGCAGCAGGATGTCTGTAGTATTTGTCACGGAAGTGAGCGCAAAGTAGTGGAACTGTTCTGACGGGCAGTGGGGAAGTGACGCCGTTGAGGGCACCTTGTGGGTCATTGCTGCCTCCTGATGACCTGCCTCTGGCAGCCAGTGAGTGGAACATTTGAAGGTCCAAGCAGGACAGCCCCACTGTGTGAGGGTGCGGGGGATGTGATTCTCCCCACAGCAGCGCCCCTGACTCTGTGAACTTGGAAGCATCATTCAGCCACTTGGGGTCTTTTTATCTCTTTGGAGAATCTGGAACATGATTCCCAAAGAACGCTGGCATCTGTCCCCGCAGGTGTCTCGGGGAGCTTAGGAATAATGGCATCAGCAGATGTGCTTTGTGGCCTCCTCTCCTTGCATGGTTTACGTGGACACACACTTTTCATGTGAGAGAATCACCTCTCACAGCTCCTCGGGGACATGCATGTGTGTTTGTGTGCGCGTGCACCCACACGCACACTCTCAGAGATGTGAAAGCTGCAGTGCATCCAGCAGAAAAGCAGACATCGGCCGGGGTGTGTTCACCCTCCTTCCTGCGCAGACACAGCCTCGCCAGCGCCTCTATCTCGTCACCCCAGCGGCAGACACACTGCACCAGCCTCACATTTTCACCGGAAGTCGAGACAGTTCCTTAATAAAGACATCAGATCTCTTCCATGTCCTTCTTCCTCAAGTGCCTGCTTCATCTTTTGCCATCTGAAGCAATTAAATACTCTCCTAACATCACCATCCTTTGGTGCTTAAAGTGTGATGCCCTGCACCACCTTAGCCCTCTGGCCCTCTGTCCAGCAACACAGACCGGAAATCATCCAGGTTCGTAAATGGCAGCAGCGTGGCCACAAAGCTGTCTGCCCAACCATCTGCTTAGCTGTAAAAGGGAAGGATATATAGGTTTAAGAGGAGATTATTTTTCAGGGGTTTCCAGGCTACTAATATTCTGTCACTGTCTGCAAAATTCTTCTCCAACAGGTTGAGTAAATCACTGGGACCTCTGTGGGGACAAACGCCCCCAAGACACTTGTCACTTGGGAGTGGAGGGTCTGCTGCCTCGCTCAGCATCTACTCAGGGATCCAATGTTTCCGGCTTCCTGCCCAGGGGGGCCACAGCCATCAGGGATGAAGGGCTTCTGCCTCGAGAGGGGCCGAGACAAAAGTGAAGTTGATTTGCATTCAGATGCCTGCATTAAATATTAACAGGGCTCAGGGATGAGGGCAGTTTCCCTTTACCCACCTGGGGGTTGCCACGGCTCTGGGCAGAGTGGGGAGGAAGAGGGCGAGGCAACGCTGAGCAGCCCAAGGTCCCAGCCTCCCGGCCCGGCATGAGCCAAGTGTTTCCAGCCACAGCCAGAGAACATGTGCATCTCTCCATGGCCAGTGAAGGATGCTCTTGCCTTAGCAGCAGTAATGCAATCTAGACTCCACAGGGAGACCAGTCCCCGACTCCCAGAGTGGCCACATAGGCCCTTCTTGTGATAATCTACCAAAGCAGTCCCAAGGGGCGCATGCAGTGGAGGGCCGCCATTCCCTCTCCAGCTGGACGCAGGTCAGGAAGTTGTGGTCCTGGTGGCCACACAGGCTGCTGTTCACAGGCGGAAGCCCTGGGTGGGGGCTCAGCTGGGCTTTGTAACAGGTGGACATCCTTCCCAGGGGAGCCCGAGGGACCCATAAACAGAGACTTTCGTGTCTTATCTTTTCTTTCCTGAGAATGGGGCCTCCCCGTGTGTCAAAGTGTACCATCTGAGCAAATGCTGCCTGCAAGGCTGGCTCTTGTCACCCACATCAGGGCCTGTTCAGTGCCATCCTCCCTGGGGACACTTGCAAATTTCCCTCACACCCCTCTAGTCCAGCGCTATCTTGAGAGACCAGACTGCTCAGGGCGTGGGCGGCGATAATAGAGCGGTTGCTCTGGCTTCTGGGCAGCACAGAAGCGCCCCCCCAGACATCTGCTGACAGTCTGGATGCCCAGTGACATGTGAAAAATGCACCCAGAGTCTAGGGATGGGTCCCAGGCTTGGCTCACTTGAGGAGTCTGATGGCTGCCATGCTGGGGGCCGCTGAGGGTGAAGAGCTCATCTAGACTGGCTGCACCTCTCAATGCAGCAGCTGGAAGTAGTCTTGGGTCAGTTATTTTCCACTTCCTGCCTCAATTTCTTTATCGTAAAATGGGGCTAAGAAGGGAACTGATAGTACGTAGTGCTGATGTAAAGATGAGCTGAACTAATAGGCACCAAGGGCTTAGAAAGTGGCTGGCACAAGTCAGCATCCTCTGAATATTTATTTGCCTTTTATGTTGTCAAGAGGCTGGTTTGTTTTAACCATGAGGAAGGGCCAGGCAGGAGGGGACGGCAAGGGGCTGGGCAAGGGTCTCACGGGGTGGGCATGGCTAGAAGTGTTTCTCCCAGAAAGGAGGGAGACTGGTATGTTGGGACTGTCTTCAGGCTCGTATGGCAGGGGAAAGGAATATGGTGACTTCCTCACGACTAAGGCGACAGTGACAGTCTGAGGGGATACAGATGCTGGCCCCGCAGTGAGAGGATGCATGGTGGGTGGACAGGGAGTTCTCAGACCTGGGTGTGTGAGAGTGACGGGCCTGGGTTTGGTGTCCCACATGTTGGGTTTACAGGAGGCATCACGACAGAGCGGAATGACCCCCAGAACGTTCTGCAGTCCGTGCCTTGCTCCGTGTGAGACATTATTAAATGTCTTTATCCTGGGCATGAAACTCAAGGCCTTTGCACTGAGCCACATCTCCATCCGTTTTAAAATTTAAAAAAGACAAGGTCTCTACGGAGTCCAGGCTGGTCTTGAATTCACCATACAGTGGAGGATAGCTTCTGAATACTGGTGATCCTCTTGCCTCAGCCTCCTGACTGTTGGAATTAGCACACATGTGCCACCATGTCTGGCTAGTAAAATTTTTAAAATTTGAGACAAAGTCTCACTGAATCACCATTTCCCAGGCTGAGCTTGAACTTGGGATCCTTCTGCCTCAGCCTTGCACAGTGCTAGGATTACAGCCGTGCTCCACTGTCCTGCAGCTGCAGTGGAGGCCAGCTGTGATCTAGAGTGGGGTGCAAGAGAGGACAAGATGTGGCAGAGTCACATCTGTCCTCAGGTGGAAGGGACGTCTGCCTGTAGGGACCTGGACAAGCCTGGAGTGGGTCAAGGATGTCCACTCTGAGTTGGGGTGAAATGCTCAGAGGCCTATGCCATTGAATTCTGCACACAGTAAGGAGAAGTACTGGCTTTGCTTAGGGCCTGGGGTCAAAGAGGACACTAACTCCATCTGAACACCTCTAGTCTTCCTCCCCCACGATGCCACAACCCTGTTCCTGGCTGTGCCCATCCTTGTTTCTCTGTGGGTCTCTACCTGACTCCACTGGTAGTGGAGAAGTCCACGAAGCATCCATTTACTTATTTTATTGCTCTATTGGGGCTTGAACCCAGGGCCTTTGCACTGTGCTCCCTCCCACAGCCATTGTACTTTTTAGGCAAGGCTTTGCTAGGTCCCTAAGACTGGACTCAAAGTTGTGATCCTCCTGCTTCAGCTTCCCAGGCACTGGGAAGCCTTGCATCTTCTGTTCAGGGTGAGGTGGAGGGTGGTGCTAGTCTGACACTGTCACCAGAACATTTTCTCAGCCACAAAAACTGCCCCACGGGAATGCTTGCTAATGGTTTTCCTCTGTTAACGCAGGGACTGTGAGCGCCCTGACCTGCAGCTCACACGCTTAGCCAGCCAGTACGGTGTTTCTCTGTGGTGTCTGTCCTGAGTGGGTCCGATTTTCCCAACCGGTATTCCCCGGACACTGTGGAAGCCATGGACATGAGACTCTGTCACGTGGGGGCATGGGTCACCTCCAGAGGGTTTGACGTATGTGGAGTATGTGGGTGAGGGCCAGGACATTTTGTGAAAGGGAGTGGAGCCCAGTTGGGATTCGTGGATGTCCCTAGGCCTCCCTAGGGACTCCGGAGTAAGAGTGTTTCACAAGGCACCAATCCCATGCTCCACAGGCCCAGCCCACCCGCCACGTCCCGTGTTGATGGTGACGTCCTTGGTACTCCTGGTCCTGTCCCGCCCCAGCTCTGCCACTCTTGGCTTGCAGGGCAGTTGGTGTGCCTTCTCCTCCCCACTGCCTTGACCTCCTCGACCCCAGAGACCGCCTGGCCCTCAGCGTTTCTGTCGCTCTGTGGGAAGCTCCACCTTCCCTAGTGCTCGGTGGCCTCAGCTCCTGGCCAGCCATGTGCCACTCGCCCCTCCGCTCAGCCTGTTCTTTTCCGTCCTGGGGCCCGGATCCCATTCCTGTTTTTTGGCCCATCAGGCCCATCCTAGTTGGTCGTCCTTGCCTCCCTCTAGTTTGGATTTCTTGGTGAGCTGACTTGGCCACATCCTCAGAAGCACCTCCCAGCCTCACCCTCTGACCTCTGACCCTCTGCCATGTCCCCAGGGGTGACTGTTCCATGGCCTCCTGGCCCTGAACCGGCAGATCCCACCCGACAGCTTCATGCACCACAGTAACCAGACCCCTGTGTGCTCCTGTGGACTCTCCTGGTGCAGCAGGCGTCTTCCCTCAGCTCCATATTTAGCTCCCTATCAGGTTGCCACGACAGCTGCTCCGCATCTTTTCCACTGCGCTCCAGCCCTAGCTGACCCTGCCTGCTCCTCGCTCCAGAGCCTCTTCCCACCGCTTAGAAGGGCCAGCGCCCCGCGTGCCCCAGCAGTGTCAGAGCTCAGTTTGTATTTCCCTTCCCTTCCAGTCGCGTCCCGTCCCGTCCCTTCCTTCCTTCCTTCCTTCCTCCCTTCTTCCTTCCTCTCTCCCTCCCACTTTTTCTTTAAAGAACAGATCATTTCTCCTTTGTTGGGGGAAGAAACGTTCTTTATTTCAAGGCCTGAGCTTCTGTCAGGCCCCTGAGTCATGGCCTCCGTTTTCTCTGCCGCCTCGCTGACTGTCAGCTTTTGGTTCAGCTCCCTGCCCTCTAGGCCTTGCAACCACTTTACCTCATCTCAGTTCTTTCATGGGCGCAACAACCGGAAGCGAAGCCCCTCTTCCTCTCTCCATCAGCCGTCCTCCTGGTGTCCCTTTGCTCCATGGGGCTGATGTCCCTCAGACGCAGCTGACTGGAGGAGCCTTGGAAGGAAGTGTGCTCCTGCCGGAGTTGGCCCCACAGCGGTTTAAACCCTGTGTCTTTCAGGTGTGCTGCTGTGACGTGGTCTCACCCTCATTTGGCACATGATTAATTTTCTTGAGTTGGAGTTGCAGTCTTCCAGTGCACAACACATGAGTGGTGCACGATGAAAACTTCCTGTCCCTCACTTGCTTGGGTACTGCCGGCTGCTCATGCGTGTGTCTCTGCCTCTGTCTCCCCACTGGCTTCCACCACCTTCGAGGCTACTCACAAGCTCCTGCTCTGAAGGCCTCAGCCCCCACGTCCTTCTCTCTCTGACCTTGTCCCTTCAGTGCCACTGAGGGTTAGTCCCCCTGTAGAGTGTGTGTGTGTGTGTGTGTGTGTGTGTGTCCCTGTGCTGGGTCATTTGTACACACTTACCTGGCTGCTCCGAAAGTCCAGACTCTCTGTGGTGAGACACTGGGTTCACCTTTGGATCCCTCTGGTATCTGTTAGAGGCTCTTGCATCAAACAGCTTTTCAGGAAATGTGAAGTTTT
Organism: Petromus typicus; assembly: GCA_004026965.1. Taxonomy (NCBI): domain Eukaryota; kingdom Metazoa; phylum Chordata; class Mammalia; order Rodentia; family Petromuridae; genus Petromus; species Petromus typicus. The sequence continues at coordinate 40,373 of PVIR01003884.1, read as the reverse complement.
AAAAAGTGGGGTGCTACAAGGTAAATCTTTATAATCTAAAACAAACAAACAAATGAATATTTAAAACATCTGAGCAGATCTGTCTCCTGTCCATGCATCTGCTTCCTGACCTTGTAGCATTCACAACAAATGAGGGACTCGAGACTTAAAGTTCTGAAAAGACCAGCAGTCCTAACCAGATAGGGAGGTCCTTATGTTGCCCACAGACATTATTTTCCTTTGGGTCAGTGAGGTCTTACTTTGTCAAGATGAAGGTAACCCTTACTTTTTGGAACGACTGAATTTCTCCTGGGTGCAGGGAATGATCCGACACGCTGGGCTTCTATCCGGCAGGAAGAGACAGGACTTGTGATCATGTGTTTGAATGTGACAGAATTACGGCCCATATACAAAATGACCCAGGATCCCTCTCACGGTTATCCTGGAACACAAGCTTTCTTAGGGGGCTCTTTTCCGGGGCATGTTAGTTAATTGGTTTGTTCCCTCAGGAAGTAGTCAGCATGGTTGGCAGTTGGCGCTGGTGATACAAAGATGCGCCAAGTTCAGGCTCCGCAGAGCACGGTTGGGATAGTGGGGCCCCTCGTGGGAGAGGGAGATGGATGTGTGGAGGTGGGCGATGGGCTGCGTGTCCGCTTGGGCTTAGTGGCAACTGGAGAGGATGCTTGGGGCACAGTTTTCGGTGCCAGTGGCACCTGCCTCCCCTGGCAGGGCCCTCCATGTGGTCACTCTGGTCCCGAGTCCCTGGACTTGTCGCATTATCCACAGGCAGGCTGAAATGCCTCCTGCTAGACACACCAGCTTCCCGTAACTTGTCTTTCAATCCGGAGGATTTGCAAAGGTTTATGCCATTAAGAGCAGGATCTCAGCAGCACGCTGTACGGCAGAAACATGCTTTGCCACTGCCCATATACGTATTAGTGTGTGAGCCTTTCTGGGCAGGCGCCCACATGATGTGTCAGAGCTTTCCACCCCATGCAACTTCCTCCTTCCTAGGGCTGACGTTTCAGAGGTGGAGTCTGTTCCTTATCGCCTGTCCACATTTGGAGGGAACAGCCCCAACAGTCCCGGGCTGGTGTTGTCGTGCACTGCTCAGTGTGGGAAATGGGTCCAAACTCGATCTTTTACAGTAGTGTCCACAGGGGCCTGGTCCCAGGACTCATCCAGATAGCAAAATCACAGATACTCAAGCCCGTTATGTAAAGAGTCATAGTATTTGCCTATTGCCCATCAGCCCTCCCACAGCCTTTAAATGACTTCCCTGCCTTACAAACCTAATTCAATGTACAGTGACACAGTATTATTTGGGGAATAATGACAAGAAAGAAAGGTCAGTTCAGCACATACACATCCCCTCCACCAATGTTTTTGATTTGTGATTGGTTAAATCCCTAGATACAGAACCGTGGATCCCAATTGCCCTCCTCCAGACAGAAGGGAGCGGAGGGGAAATGACCACATTTCCAGTGCTCGGCAAGGCTGAGACATGCTCGCCTCCCTTGTGGCCTGGTGGCCGTGGCTGTGGGTTTTCTGGGTGCTGGAGGTTAAAGCAGAGCTCAGGTGAGAGAAGTGGTTGCTCTTGGTCAGCAGTCCTGCCTTGTGGGGAGACAGGCTGTGCGGAGCCCCGCTGGCCTTCCTTCAAGGACGGGGAAGCCCCCCTGTGGTCACCGGCGGCTATGGGCGGAAGAGCTGGGGGAAGCTGCTGCGGTACTTTAGGGGAACATATGTGATGCTTCCTTCCTTCCCATTGGTTGTTTCCCTCAGTTATGGGCCAGCTGTTGGAAGGGGAGGAGACCAGATTCATCACCTACATCTCCTGCAGACAAAGGAGAGCTGATAACAGGAACGGGAAAGGTCTGCTGGCCTAAGGCTGCCTCTGAGTGTGACAGGAGTGGGGGGCGGGGGGCGGAGAGGTGCACACTCAGACCACGTGCTCTCAAGGGCTGAGGGTTCTGGTGCTGGGATAGGCAGACCCGAAAGGAGAGTCTTGAGGTCCTGTCCTGCAGTTCTGTCTCATTACCCATCAATAAATGGCCACACCCTCAGGCAGATCTTTTCTTCATTTGTAGTCATTTTGGCTGAGAAGATGCCTGTTTGAAGCCAACATCCTAGAGGGGTGGTCAGTGGCCACCCACCAAGCCTGCTCACCTGCTCTCATTCGCATTTGATTCGGTGTGTGCTGCGGCCCCTCTGCAGAGGGCAGGTAGGCCTCACTTGTGCTTGTGGGCGATGGCTTTGTGGTTTAGAGGGACCGAGTGACTTTGATGGGTTGTCTTGGGAAGGAGAAATACCAGGCTGTATGGGGTAAGCCAGCCTCTGCCCATTGATGGAACAAAAATAAATAACAAACAAAAGAAAAAGCACACTTCTGAATGATTTCAAATTCTGTCTATAATCTGTTTCCAGTGCATAAAATGTTTCAGTGTGTAACACACAGAGTAACCAGGGTTAAAAATCTCTTCATGATTCCAAAGCTTAGTTCATGGGAATGGAAGTTCTGTTCCTAATATTTCAACAGAATTCATTACTTTGACCGTAAAACAGCCAGAATTGCCTCAGTGTTGTGAAAACTACAGAAGGTATTCTTGAACACTAATACAAATTTTAATAAAGTGATGGGATGGAAGGTTTACACCTGCCATTTCTAACAAGATAATTAACACGTGTGTTTTTAACTAGCAAGATGACAACATCTACTGCCACTTGTTGGCCACTTGTAGAGTTTCTGAGTCCTTTGTTTTACGTAATGTTGTGGTCCATACTGTGCGTATCTTGCAGACGAGGGTGCTAAGGCTGAGAGGGCAGAGAGTTGACCTTGTCTAGTCACAGACTTAGTACTGGACAAGGCTAACTGACTTCAAAGCCTACGTTTCTTTTTGTTCTACTCTGCCTCTGTGAAGCGTTTCTTCAGAAAACTCTCCTGTAGGTAACTTGTAGGACCCCAAACCATTTTAATTTTGTCTCCTCAGACCTTTACAATGCAGAACACCTCTGTGTGTATGCACAGCTTGTGTGTGTAGGTGAAGACCTATTTACATACACGGGATGAATAGTGGAAGAACTATGAACAGGCACAACCTTCCTGAGAACATTTCTTGAGTGGAGACATCAAATCCACACAACCTAAATCTGGCTTCTATTCGTTAAATATTGTCTATAGGCTGAGCACGCTGCAAACTGAGTGATCAGCAGTTAGGTGTTGCTTTGCCTCATAAATGTGAGCAGATGTGATGCCATTTCCTGAGCCTGTTTCCTTCACACCACGGGGTGATTGCGGAAGGTGTTGGGAGGAGGTCTTGTCAGCCTGGGCTCCTGAGTGAGTGGGCGGAACTCGCCTATGCTGCTGGGAAGAAGGGCAGGAGAAGAAGAAGACAAAGAAGAAGAGGAGAAGAGAAGAAGAAAGAAGAAGAACAGAAGAACAGAAGGAGAGGAGAAGTAGGAGGAGGAGAAGAAGAGACAAATAGGCTGCTCTGTGATCCACAGAGACACTGCAGTGGTTCATTATATGTACAACCTAAGCATCCAGATCAGCCACGCCCCTTTATATGATGGCAAACATCCAGTCAGAAGCAAGTGAGGGGTCAGTACGCTTGAGGTGACCAGTGGGAGGCCTTCAGGTCTTCAAGAGCACATCCTTGAAGGGTACAGTGTGTTCTCAGCCTCTTCCTCTCTTGTCCACTTCCTGCCAGAGATGAGCAGCTTTGTTGTGTCACGTGTGTCCACCATGACACGCGGTCCAACTGCAGGGCTAAAGTCACGGAGTCAGTAGCTCACGGACTGGCTTCTCTAAAACTGTGATGAAAATTAAGTTTCTCCTTATAAGCTGTTTATCTCTGGCATTTGTTTAGTGATGGAACTCTAACATACTCACCATAATTAAATTATTTTTCTAATAAGCACTTCAGTAATATAGATATTTAATACATATATCTTGTTACTGTAATTTAAAGCTAGTAACTTGCATAATCAAAACTGAAAAACTAACCCTGAGTAGCACAGAAGAATCCCATATGGCATGTGAGATGAAAAATATATTCCATTAATTCATAAATCAGGGAAATGAATTGTAGGTTAAATGGAGAAACCAAATGGAGTCCAGGCGATGGGTCGTGTAAAGCAAGCATTCCTGTCACTCATCTTCTCTCTTCCTTGCACGGCACCTGTCCCTGGTTGTGGTCATGTTAGAACGAAGCGTTCTGCCAGCTTAGTGGAACACACCTGTAATCTCAGCTACTTAAGAGGCTGAGACAGGAGGGTCACTAGTTTGAGGCCAATCTGGGAAAATCAGTAGGATTCTGTCTCAAAATATAATTTTAAGAAAGGGGTGGGGATGTCACTAAGTGGTAGAGTCACAAGGTTCTATAACCAGCACAACAATGGCACAAACATAGAGCACGACAGCCACTGTGATTTGACTGTGCTCTTCAGACGCTATGTGTCAGAAACTTGGTCCCCAGTGAGGCCATATTGGGAGGTGAGGATTAGTGGCAGACATTATGGGAGCACAGTTGTCATGCAGGAAGTAGTGCCATTGTCTTGGGGTTTCTTGTGAAAGGACAGCTTCCTCCCCCCTTGAGGGCTCTCTCTAGACACCGAGCCCTTGATCTCCAGCTTCCCAGCCTCCGGTACCATCAGCCAGTGCATTTCCATCCACTGTGAGTTACCTGTAATCAGTTACACAAATTGCAATGAGACACCAGGTGCTACGTGAGCATGACTGTCACTGTCATTTTATTTCCTATCTACCTTACATACATAATGTGAACACATACAGCAGTAGGACTTGTGCTTTTACTTATAGTCACAACCACTTCTATGAATCAACTGTAAAACAAAGGCCACTGAGTTAGTCAGATAGGAGCGGATGTTCTGGTGCCTTCTGTACAGTCAGGTGACTATGTACAATGATCTACTGTATATTTCAAAATGCTAGAAAGTAGGAATGTGAATGTTCTCATGCCAAAGAAATTAATAATTCTTAGGAGATGGATATTCCTAACCGGACTGAGGTGTTTCACAGTGGATATGTGTGCTTATGCATCACATGGTACTTTGAAATGGGTATAACTTTTATGTCAGTGCATCAGTTAAAAATCAAAATAAAAAATAAAATAAACAAAGGAGAAGCTGTTTGCTGTCCCTGATGGGGAGTGCCAGTCTTTGGGGACAAGATGCTGGGAAGAACTGGCAGGGACATGGCTGTGTGACATGATTTTCAATTCTCAGAGCCGAGCCTATCGTCCAAAGGGGAAAAGTACCTGCTGTTTGTTAGAGCTGAGAGCTCACCAGAGCGTGTCGCTTTCACGTGGCAGCCCTCCCAGGAGGATGAATTCAGTCCTCCAGCCATGTGACTCGTGGCATTTTATGTGAAAATCAGTGAGGGGAAGGAAAAGGTTGTGGGTCAGGGAGGACAGAGAGGAAAAAGCAGTGAGCAAAAGTGAGTAACAAACGGAACGGTCTTTTTCCACATCACCGAAATGCAGCCTCAGACAGAAAAATTCCCCAATGGTATCAGGAGCTTCCTGTCTGTCAAAAGAGCAGAACAGTAGAGAATATTAGAACATCCTCACAGAGAAAAAGAGTAGATGTTCTGCCCAAGTGATTGTTCTAGACACAAGTCAGAAGCAGAGTAGGGGAAAGTTCACTTGAGCAAAGCTACAGGGAGAAACATTGGTGCATGGTGGGGTGTGTGTGTGTGTGTGTGCTGGATGGTAGGTACCCTTGTAACCAGGAGTTTTTAAACAGTTTGTGGCTTATCGGTTGCCAGGGAAACCACTAATCTCATTGCCGAAGTTCTAAGTGATTTGAGACGAAGAATGTCCACTTGAGCATACTGTGCCCTCTGACCTCTCTTTCCACACACGACTCTGTCCTCACAGCCGGAATGCTTCCTGCTGGGACGGGGCCACGGACACCACAAACTTCTGGATCGTCCACTGATTCACGCAAGTGTCAGGGTTGTTGCTGGGAAACTCGAGCAGGCAGAGAACTCCAGCAGGTCTGAGGCAAGTTGGTGTAAATGCTGGCACGGAGCGGCTCACCTGTTGTGTGATTAAGTCATGGGGTTGCCGCTTGTTCTCTTTGGGATGAAGCCAGGCAGCATTTGTTCAAGGGAAAAATGAGGCTCTGTGTGCTGTGTGACTGTATCAATAGAAACGGGCAAACAGACTCCTGTAGAAAAAAGGCATGAGAAAGTGGGTGGTGGGGTGACCTAGCAGCTGTGTTGAAAGGTGACTTAGTCAGGATGGCCCGGTGGCAGGAAACAAAGACCTGCCTGGCGTAGGTAAAGTGGGATTGTTGTGTGGTGTCAAGGGACTCTCAGAGCGCCCAGCAGAGGAAGCGGAGTGATGTCATGGGAACCGGGAAGTCGTCTGGTGCTCCTTGTGCTCAGACCCCTGAGCTCTCATCTCTTGGGCATATCTGCTCACCCCTCCTTCCTGGCAGACTGAGCCCTTGCAAGGCTTCTGTTCCATCACATGGGCTTGGGTTGCTATGGTGCCCTGGAGACTCGACTTGACATAGTCTTATGATATCCTCCAACTCATGCCTGATAGACTCCAACATGGTGTCCGATACCCTCCCACAAGGTGGGTGTTATGAGGGCCCCTTAAGACAGGTATTCAGTGTGAGTCCAAACACTTGTGGCCAGAAGACAGAGTCAGAGGTGGAGCTTCCTCTGTCTGGCTGAGCCAGTCAGGGTAAGTTCTCTGAGAAACAATAGGTAGGGTTGGGAGCGGAGGTGAGCAGAGGCAAAGATAGACATTGTAGGATGAATGCTTGGCAGGGCACTGGCCAATCAAAACGAGTCAGGGTGGCTGCTGGCCATAAGAAATGGTATATCTGGATCTGTCTGTGCTGGGGAAGTACAGGGAAGTAGGAAGAACACAGGGTTCTGAAGGGGGCAGCCTGAAGAACAGGCTCTGAGTTCCGGAGACCGAGAATGGGCAGTGTTGCCAGGAGAAGGTTAAAGGGCTGCCAAGTACATACAGGGTCGACAAATTGAAGACTGGTTTGATGAGGCACATGGAGATTATGAGCAGGCAGAGGTGGTCCCCAGGAGGGAAGTCCTTGGCAAAATTGTGGGTAGGGGGGAAGAGGATGTTGAGTTAGACTTGGTGAGATCTGGCCGTAACCAAGTTGGGCAGGATGTACACTAAAGCCCTTAGTGTTGCTCATGTGGATGACAAGGATGAGGATCAAGTAATGGTCCAGAGGAGTGCTGGGATTCAAAGAGCTGGTCTGTGTCCTGAGGAGTGGGGGGAGTTGGCTCCTGGGCACAGGGCAAGGAGCAGAGCACGCGATGTAAAGGAAGGAGCCAGGGGAGGCAGGCCGACTGTGAGGCTGGGTGCAGCAGCGAGGATGAGAGACAAGGCGTGTCGTGCCGTGTTGAGAATGCAGGCAGCCAGGGTCCCAGGAACACCGGGTAGAGGCAGGACTGGCCACGTGAGAAGCAGGGAGGGGCCAGTATGAGCCTGAAATTGATGGCAATTGATGAAGGAAGCAGAGGTAAAGAGGAACACACACACACACACACATGCACACATGTACACACACTTTGCTTTGTCTGAGTCAGCTCAGGGACTCTGGTGAGGGGAACCTCAGGTCTTGTGCAAGAAGAACCCTTTCAGGGCCGGGGAGTTAGCTCAGTGGTTCCGGCGCCTGTCTTCCAAGCGCAAGGGCCCGGGTTCGATTCCGCGGTAACCACATAACAATACTGGGTGTGGACACCCACACCCAGCAGCAACCAGTACCACATACCACAGTGCTGAGCGTGGTGGCTCACGCCTGTAATCCCAGCACTCAGGAGGCAGAGACAGGAGGATTGTGATGTGAGTTGGAGGCTGAGCTCAGGGCCAGCCTAAACCACAAAAGCGAGACCCTGTCTCAAAAAACCTAAAAAAAAAAAAAAAAAAAAAAAAAAAAAAAAAAAAGAAGAACCCTTTCAAGGAAGCTGAGTGTGCTCAGTGTGAGCAGGAAGGCTCGGAGCCTGGGGCTTGGACGTGACTGGCCCCGAGCCTTATCATGGTAGGGGTCCGCACCCCAGTTGCCTTGGGTGACAACCAGTTTTTGATTTGCTGATTTGTTTATGCCAAAATATTAAAGCCTAAATTCTCCCCTGCTCTGACTAATTCTCAGGCTTACATTTTTGAGGGCTGCCTTGCTGGTGGGTTTGCTTTGGCTGAGGAAGGTGTGTCAGAGCTTTGTGTAAGACGTTTGAGAAGAGCAGCTGCCAGTCAGTGACTAATCTGTGCAGGACTTTGGGAGGGGGTGGCAGGGTAGGCTGACACTGGTGAAGGAGAAGGTGTGTGTGTGTGTGTGTGTGTGTGTGTGCGTGTGTGTGTGTGTGTGTTTCTTTGGGATGTGTCAGGCTAATCTAGTGTAGTGCCCAGGAATACCGCTAAGCTCTATGTAGCTCAAGAGTTCATTGCACGATGCCACTCTGTGACAGTGCCACATGTCACAGCAAGGTATTGGTAGCTTGACATAATTAAGTCCCTCACATTCTACAGAATGTGGCTCTGTAAGAGGAAAAACCACTTCTTCCATTTTCCTTGGGGCTTGGACAACTCTGCCTCAAGTACCACGGTACTCAGTAAAAGCCCACAAAGTCAAGAAATCATTGCAGAGTTAAGTACACTGTCCAGAAAACTTACCATTCTACCGAAGAACAAAACAGAAAGAGAGTGAATTAAAACCAAAAATCACCTCAAAGGATCTGAACAACGGACATATACAGGAAAGTCACAGAGGAACTATGAATGGGCGAAAAGTGTCCTAGTCACCCTGACTCAAGTGTGAACTAAGACAATTACAGGCCACTTTTGAATGAGCATGTGTGTTGTTTTGAAAATAGGAAAGGTAAAAAAATAACAGACATGAGCCCTGTGAGGTATTTGCTTAGATTTCAAGTAGTAGTATGAGTCATTATGACTTTCATAAAAACTATCTCATTGTGTGTCAAAAATTGAGAAAATTTCCACAATTAGATGATGCTATAAAATTCTGACTACAGTCTCAAGACCACATCTTGAACCAAAACTGAATTCATTACACTGATTCTTCATGATAGTGGAGTATTTATGGCAAAATAGCTTTGTATTTTCTTGAGGGAAAGTTCTCATAGCAAAAACAGTAAGATATTACTATTACTATCAGAATTACTGCCAATATTTCCTCCTCCTTCAATTAATCAGTCCAATAATCAGGGCAGAAAGTGTTCCTGACAGCACAGTTGTTTTGACTGATTTTCTTGACATAGAGCAAAACAACCTAAAAACCCAGAAGACCAATTACCAATTAAGTACCAGCACATGCAGTATGGAGACCAAATTCTTCCTTATCTTATTTTATGATATTTTACTCACTTGTCTTTACAGTACTCAAGTTTATACAAATTGCTTTGCTGTTAAAATGCATTTGGCCAATCCTTAAAATTAAAACATATAGTCATTATAGTATATGACAGCACTTCAGTTACATTGTAATCTTTTGACCAAAAACTGGCTTTTGGATGAAAGCGTATGATGCTGGATTCAATATTATTTCATCTATTATTTTAACACAACCTATGTTGTATTGTAGAACTTATAGTGCGTATAACAATGAGATGATATCTTTTTCACTTTAAATGTAGGACTAAATGCGAAATATAAATCCTGATTATCCTAATAACTACAACCTGTGCATTATTTGGTGAGACCAGTGGAATTTATTTGCTTTTAGATTTTAAGTTGATGGACAAATAGAAAGGAATGCTTTGGGGCTAAAGACTCATTGAACTTCCGAGTTGCCCAAGTCACACACACCGTCAGCCACAAATGCTCCTTTCTTGAGCCCCTGTGGTGTTGTCTGGTCTTAGATTTGAGCCTGGTTCCTCTTTCCAGTGACCCCCGACAGGGGTCTCCAGCAAGACCTGCCTACCTGACATCTGCTCAGAGAGCAGTTCCTGGTGAGACAATGTGCAAAGGTGTTTGGGGAGTTGGGAGGGTTACTACAGGTATGCAGATGAAGGGATCAGCTCCCTCACAAAAGACCAACAAGGTGGGAAGCGCTTTACCTGTCTCCACTGCAAGTCTCTCTGTGCCTGAGGCTGCATCTCCAAAGGGAGGAGGGGGGATCTCTCTCAGGAAGCCCACATCCTGCCTCTGCAAGACTTGTGGTGGTCACATCCTGAAGGCACATGAGGAAGAGCTCCTGTGTCCGCCCGGGAAACAGACTCCTGCCTCCCTACTGTGCTTGCATTTTCCTCCCAGCCTGTCTCCTGCTCAGTGCAGACTGAGTCCTCCCACGCTGCTCATGGAAGTCTCAGCTCCTTCTAATGGTGAAAGCCTAGTGGCTTCCTTTTGCCTTCATCCTGTACGTGACATAAAGAGCACTTGACCAGGAGTCAGAGCAGACATTAAGGCTTTAGCTCAACTCTTCGTTCACCCTGCTTTTCTACCCTTCTTTCCCAAGCATGCGGTTACACTTTGTGGCTACAGGGGCCCCCAGGGGTCTTCACTGGGTGGGGGGGCGTACAATGCCAGTGTTCTTATTAGAGTGGACCTCCCAGCCTTCTTTTCTGACAGCTTAACCCTCAGCCCGTGTGTGTGCTCAGCCCTCTGTATTTGCTGGTTCTGCATCTGTGCTTTCACTCAACTGTGAATTGGAAATTAGTATCCAAGGAAAGGAAATTACATCTGTACTGAATGTGCCTAGAGTTTTGAGTCAGTATCCTTTAAAGAATATAGCAAAGCCATTACTGACATAGCAGTTACACTGTATTGGTTATTATAAGTAATGTAGAGATTTTTGCTTATTTGATAGTGTGAGGGATGGAGCCCAGGCATTGTACATGCCAAGCAAGCAGTCTACCACTGAGCCGCACTCCACCTGACCAGAGGTCATGCCATGTACACAGGAGGATGTGTGTAGGTTTTGCACAAATTTTACAGGAAGCATTTGTACATTGGAGGATTTTGGTACCCATGGGGGTTAAGGAGCTAGGTCGCCATGGATCCCAGTTGGTCACTGTGCTTGACCTTCTCCAAATGAGAGCATTTTAGGTCTGGATTATGCAACTTGGTCTGTAAGGTCCTCTCCCACGTTCTCCCTTCCTTTCCCCTTCCTCAGAGCAGCTTCCCTGACCTCCACCCAAAGCACACTTTTGTGTCTTGTACCCATGTCTCCTGAGCATGCTGTACACAGGAGGGAAGACACAGCACACAGTATCTGCACATGCCCTGAGCTTTCTCATTGAATTATGAGTCTAATTAGTCCACTTCCTCATGTCTGGCATTTGATAGATGCTCAGCAAAATTTGTCTACTATGTGTTTCTCAGGGTCAGTGATTCTGTTTTTCTCTTTTCTTTTCTCTATAGAATTCAGAACCTGTCATTTGTAGATGCTGAATGTATATTGAAGTGGTAATACGAGAAAATACCCAATCTGAGTTACAGTATCACAATGCCAACAGATATGTTTCAAGTTAGAGGAGGTACAAAGGCGAAGAAACTGAAGAGGGTATCTTGACAGTATCGTTGAATTTTCTAGTTTGCTCCTACTTTCCCCCTATGGACATTTAGAAAGCTCCACGAAAGGTCATGCGGATGAATTTGGTGGGGACTGCAATATTTCCATGGATCCGCTGCAGGGAAGTCTGAAGATCTCGGGAGGGCCAGGGCCCTGCTGGGTGAGCACGTCCACTGTGCTGAGCGCAGGCGAATGGTGCACAAGCCCACACTCCTCACCAGCAGGTCAGGCCTGGGATATAGAGGCCCATGGAGATCAACATGTGCTAAAAGCCCTTACGGAACTGGTGCAAAGTCTTCGTTAATAAACGCAGGGTCTTGGTCTTGGGGAGGCAGGCATGTTCCCTCGGCAGCCTTGGCTGAGTTTCTGCTGCGGTGTGCCAGGCAGTTTGCTAAGGGACTGGTACACAGGGCTGGGCCAAGGACACACGGTCCCTGGTGTCAGGAGTCCCTGGCTGGGAGGGGAGGCCAACAGGTGTCCACCCTTGGGCCTGTGCCTGCCTGCCACCCTGCCGGCATGCTCTGCTAGGGAGCGAGGACAACAGGAGCACAAAGGAGGGCCCCTGGTGGGGGTTGAACAGGTGACTTTTCCCCGGGGGCAGTGGATGACTCAGGGCAGCCAGCCCTGGGAGTCAGAGAGGGCCACAGGGATGGAGTCGAGGTGGAGGCTGTGAAGGAAGCAGTTCGGAGGAGAGGACTGAATATGCAGATTGTTCTTGGCCCTGCTCATGTGACATGGTGAAATTCAGGGCCACGTCGCTCATCTTCTACTGTGCCCATGTCTGGCTCATTCTGTTCCGTTTCCTCAGAAGAGTTTAACTACACATACAGATACACACACACACACACACACACACACACAGAGCTGTGGTCTCTACTGCAGCTCTCAGTGTCTGACACGGGGAAGGGCTGGGCTCCCCTTTCTGCTCTCGTTGTGGCCTCCAGCCCAGCTGCCTGGCTATCTCTCACTAGAGAGGTTTTGTTCCTACTGAAACAGTAGAAAACAGCTGAACAAGAGGCAGGGAAAATGCGGAGATCAGCAAGCCGAAGGAAGGGAAAGGCAGAAGGAAGGGAAAGGCAAAAACTATTCTGTTTTGGTCGCTAGGCAGCCAGGTTCTCTGCTGGCGCTTACCTGGAAACTCCCCCCAAGGCTGCCTCCTGATTATGGATGAGTCAGGCTCGTATGAAAAGTGAAACTGCTAAAAATGTGAAAAGGCAAGTTGTGGCTTCCTTATTTTACAGATTTCAGGACTCTGGCAGAAGAAGAGTTAAATTATAGTAGTGCAAGGAAGTAGCAGAGCAAAAGTCACTGTGCTATTTCTTGGAACGATTTCTGCCTAACCAGTTATCATTTCTCAAGTCCTCTGAACGCCTGCCAGAAGCTGTCTACTTAAGTAGCAACAGGCCGAGCCGCCAGCACGGGCTGTTCCAGGCTTCGGGTGTAATGCGTAGCAGTTTTTACAGTTATCTCTTTAATTGGCCTCCTCTCTGCCTTTGTTTTAAGCAGAGCCTTTGGATGGAAAATGCACTGAACTGGGAAGATCGGGGACTATTCCTAGCTGTTGCGCTGACTGCCTGTGTTTCGGAGGCATCAGATTCCTCACCTATAAAAGCAGAGGAAATGAAATCAGGGCCATTTCACGGTCTTTTCTAATTCATGAGTCTATTATGTCCAAGACCAGGAATTACCAAACACGGGTCCAGACAGAGGTGGCTGTCTGGGAACTAAGAATGGCTTTTACATTTCTCAATGGTTAAAAAAAGATCACAAGCAAAATAATACTTTATGATTCATGAAAACAACAATGGAATTTGAGTGTTCATAGTTTTATTGTCACAGCAGCATTCTTTTTCATTTGCATCTTGTCTGTGGTTGTCTGTGTGACATCTCACTTCAGTGTCTACAATAAAGTTTTATCGGGACACTGACACGTGTGTCCATCACTCCTGGTGGGTGGCTGCCCTTCCACTCAGCGGCTGAGGTGAGTGGTTGCAACAGAGTCCATGTGACCTCAAGACTTACTGTTTGGCCCTTTAGAGAAAAAGGTATAACTACACAGGATGACACATCTTATCTCCTGCGTTTCTGGAAACAAATACTTCATTGTGTGGCTATAATAATGAAATAGTGGATATAAAAACATTTTTTTTTTTAGAGTTGTTGATCAAAATGATGACCATGTGCATGCAAAGCACGTGCTGTGTCACTGAACTCTGCCTCCAGCACTGTGAAAGCATTGTGGGAAAATGAATATGTATAAAATATTTATTAGTCAGTTAATATTGACAGAGAATATCAAGAATCTGCTAGATACTGTGGGATGGAGACAAAACAAACTTTTCTTAATATTTTGTATAAGTTTTATTTTTATTCAGCAAGTTTGAAAGTGTATAGGACAGGATGGTAGATGTGTGAAGTTAAGTGCAGAACTAGGCAGGAAAATGACAAGAACATTTTGCTAGGGTGATGTGAGTCCAGGTGAGCTTTGTATGCCTTGATTATTTCAACTATTGTTATAATTCTGTTTTAAAATAGGAGCAAATAGAAAATATCTCTTCTCAAACTTATTATAACACTAATTCTTTAAAAGATTGTTTAAAAAAATTTCCAAAGTGATACTGAATAAATTCTTTTCTGCACTAAATTCCATTATGTTCCCCAAATTAGAAGAAGATCTAGAGACAAATATTGAAAATAAGATAAAATTTTGGAGGAATCACAGTAATCACGACCTATGGGCTTTCCCATGATAGTAATGGAATAACCACTCACCAGTTAGATAGCTTCTCTTTTGCTTAAGTGTTTAACAAGAGGAGCAGAACACTGCTTGTTTAAAATTTAACTTATTCAGAAAGTTAGGATAGATGGTGAACATTTACAATGCGATTGAATCTACTGCAAGGTTGCAAAATATAAGGTTGAAGCTTCTTGTGAGAGGTGCAGAGTCCCATGCACAGAAGAATAAAAACAGGGCCAGAGAGTTAGCTCAGTGGTTCCGGCGCCTGTCTTGCAAGCACAAGGGCCCGGGTTCGATCCCTGGTAACCACATAACAATACTGGGCGTGGAGACTCATGCCCACACACCACAGTGCCAGGCGTGGTGGCTCACGCCTGTCATCCCAGCACAGGAGGATTGCTGTGATGTGAGTTTGAGGCTGAGCTCAGGGCCAGCCTGAACCACAAAGCGAGACCCTGTCTCAAAAAACCTTAAAAAAAAAGAAGAATAAAAACAGCAGAATGGAGTCCTGGAAGCATGTTTACTAATGGTGGCTGTGGTGGGGGAAGCACAGAACTCACTGCTTGGGTCTGTGGTTCTGACTGGATACCCGGAGAGCGCTGGCTCAGCGCCAGGTGCAGAGGGCTGTTTCAATAAATGTCAGCCATTCTCCACATGGCTGGGGAGTTAGCAGGAAGAAACCCAGAGTTCTTCCTTTTTCTACTTTTGCAGAGCTAGAGTTGGAACTAGGGTCTGGCACACACCGGGCAAGTCCCCCAGTTAAATGTTCCTTGATGGTGGTAGGCGGTCGAGCAATTCTTGCCTTTCCACTTCCTGTCCAGCTCACTATTCCAGAAAGGATCAAAATGTTCAGCAGAATTTATTAGCAACTTAAAATCTTCACAGAATACTTTAGGCGGAAGGCAGTTCTTCAGCACTTGATGAGTGATTTTTTTTTAACATTAATATTCATCCAGCAAAATGATGAAGAGCACACTGGTCATCCGAAGCGTCAGGAATGGTCAATAAACTATGACAAAGGATCTTACAGCTCTTCCCAATAAACACTGGCGCTTCTTCTCACCACCTCCTTTGACAGACGCCAGCTGGAGCCAGCCGTCATGGGCTCTCTCTGCTCCCAGACCAAGTCAGTGGTCTCTCTTTCCCTACCCCTCCCCTCTCGTTTTTCTTTCCTTCCTTCCTTCCCTTCCCTTCCCTTTCTTTTCCTTCTCTCTTGCCCATTCCTTTTCTTTTTTCTTGCTTTTCCTTTCATTGTTAAAAAGCCTGGTAGTGGGTGGGGTTCCTTGTGTCACCACCCTGATTCTTGCTGCTGCCTTCCTGATTTAGGGGCCACTTTTAAGTAAGGACTTTCTTCCCTCCCTTTTCCTCCCTCTTTTTCTTCTTTCTTTCCTTCTTAACTTCCTCTCTTCCTCCCTTGCTCCCTTCCTTCCCCTCTCATTCTTTCTTTCTTTCTGTCTTTCAACTCTCCATCATTTAAACCCATTGCTCAGCACTAAAGGGGACTGAGCTAGATGCCATGACTTGGGCATTTGGGCATTTGGAGTTGAGGGAGGGGACAGAGATTTCAGAGCAGATGCTGTGTGTGATGGTTAAGGAGCATTTAGATAGCAGGTTGTATATGGTATTAATGCACCTCATGGTGCTTTTATGAGAAATAAAAGTATTTTTGGATGTTGAGCTGGTGTTTAATTGAACACTGCTCTGGACCAAGATGCAGCCCTCTGAGTAAGCTCCTGCTTTGCCCCTGCACTTAGAACATGCCTGATAGCAAGAGCTTCAGTACTGAAAGACTTGGTACTAACTTGATTCCACGTGTACATCCTATGAACATGATGCTGCAGATCTCCAAATGCATACACTTAACTGCAAATATCCTTTATATCTCCTTTCCAATTTGGCATTCTGCAATTGTGTTAGTCAATTCAGGTTAACAAAACAAAAGTACCTTAAGCTGGATTTCTTTCTTTAATCACAGAAATTCATTGGTCACAGTTTTGCAGTCTGGAAGTGTAAGATCAAGGCTGAGGTGGATTTGCTCTCTGAAGGCTCATTTTCTGGTTCACAGACAGCAAGTTCTTGCTCCAGCTTCCCCTGTGGGAGGACAAAGGAGCACTCTCCTCCGGAAGGACACTCAGCCCATTCATGAGGGCTCCACCCTGTGGCCTGCTCTCTTCCCAAATGCCATCACTTTGGGTTTGAAATTTCAGTATATGAATTTTGGAGAGAGATAGCTTCCAGTCAGTCCATAGTCCCCTCCTTCCTTTCCTTTCTTTAAATCCATATTCCAGAGCGGGTAAATTTGTTCTAAAAAGTCATCTCTCTTAGAGTTTCCTGTCTGCTATTATTCTTTCTAACCTTTCCTTATTACCTGGCAGGGTTGGCGATGACATTGGAAGGCTGAAAGATGATACTTGGTTGGAGCCCAAGGAATATATTCATTATCCTTGGCTCAGCCTATGTGCCCTCCAAAACATCCTAGAGGTGCTCAGATGTGTGATGGTCGCACACCACCTGCTGGGAGTCAGCACCTTGCTCTGTCACGATGCCTGTCAGGTTATAGTGCAGCAAAAAGGCCTTTGCTAGATGCTGGATGGACATGGCACCATGTTTTTGGACTTTCCACCTTCTAGAACTGTTTGCTAAATAAATTTCTATTTGGTAGTCAGTGATAGCAACAGGAAATGGACCTAACCTGTGGTCCTACTGTGTGCCAAGAGCTAGGATTAGACAGATGAACAAGCAAGGAAGAATACTTTATGCAAGGAAAATACCCATGAACCAAAGCAAGGACATGCAGAAATGTGTGGTCTGCAGGCACAGACAGTGGTTTTGTGTGATTGAAGGATTCTTTTTTTTTTTTTTTGTATTAAGGGCTGAATCCATGACCTTGCACTTACAAAGCAGCCAGTGGTGCCACTGAGCTAAATCCCCGGCCCATGGTTGGGGATTCTAATGTGTAGGGCTCATAGAAGACAGGGGTGGCCTGCAGAAGGATACACCCTAGGCCAAAGCCTGTGGCTGTTTGGGTATTCCAGTTGTTAAGATGGAGTTGGGAAGCAAGATGTCCATTAGACATGCAGGCTAGTGGAAGGGGAGGAGGCAGGGCTGGGGGAGGGAGAATTCCAGTCACACTCGTCTTCTCTGGTGGGGAACCTTGTTCTGCATTTGCTGTGTCACTGGGAGTGTGTGCTGTCTAACAGCTCTGTGCTGGCCTGTAAGCTGCTGGAGTTCTGTAGGGCCCTCATAGAGGTAATGGCTTCCAGCAAAGGATCAGCTCTTATGAACTCCCCACCTAGCAGTGCTCAGGGGCCTGACTCCCCTTGTGAAGTCAAGGCTGCAGCTTGTTAGGCTGAATGGCACTCAGTGACAGGAGGGTGACCTAGCTGGGGAGGAGGGGTTTGGACAGCACTTTTGGCTTCCTTGTGAACAGGGCTGTGAGCTCCTTGTGCCCTCTGCTGAATCATTGGCCAGGCAGTCAGTAACACTTGACATTCCAGTGACCCACAGGAAAGGCTTTGAGCAGCACCTGAAGGAGACAGCAGAGCAGAGTCCAGTGCCAGTGTGAGTTTATTGTGAAGAAATGCAAGGGCAGAGCTCACGCCTGGCTTGTGGCAAAGGGCTGCATGGGTCATAGGTTCTTGAAGATGCTGGAACTGTTCATACTGCTTTTCTTGGTCAGGGTCTTTGAGCTGTTTCTGCTCAGCAAGTGCTGAAAAATCACAATGATCAGATTTTTGTGTCATTCGTGTCTGTTGAGCTCTATTTCTTTATCTGTAAAGGCAGGTGTCATCGTTTGGTTCCATGAAGTGGAAGTTTGGTTCCTTGAAGTGGTTTGTGTTTTTCCATAGGCTCATGTGCAGGGAAATTGCTCCTAGGGTGGCAATATTAGGTGTGGCCCTTTAAGAGGTGGGGCCTCGTGGGAGGTCCTTAGGTCATTGTGGGCAGGGCTTCAGAAGAACAGTAGGTCCTCCCTGTGTTTCTACTGAGACACATCTCAGCTCGCACTGACCTGGGCTCTGGCCAGTGCCCACCTCCATCTGTCATGGGGTCCTTACCAGAACTGAGCTGATGCAGATGCTAGACCTACAAACCCCCCAACTGTTATGTAGATAAATTTCTTTTCTTCATAAGTACCCCACATGAGGTATTGTATTATAGTGACAAACAGCTGGCCAACATACATGGCTGTGTAACAGGACATTATGGGATTAAGTATTGATAGGCATCACTTTATACCTGGTAAGTAGTGTTCAATAAGTATGGACTATTTGGGGACAATCATGGCATCCTGTCCCCGCAGGGAAGACTCCGTCACCAATAAACTGGATTGATGCACTGATAAGGAGATTAAAGACTTGGCCCTCCTGTCACAGTATCGTACAAGAAAACAAAAGCTTTTGTGTGCCCTACATTCACGCCTGGCTAGAAGAAAAGCACTGCATACACTGGATTAGCCAAAGAGCTCTGGAAATTCTGAAGGACTCGGCCTTAACAGGGCACTGGACTTGACCTTGGAAATCTGGAAAACAACAGGGTACAGTGTAAACAGAGCAAAAACAGAACAGAGGCCCTTCAGAAAAGCTGTGAGGCTAAAACAAAATCCTCCCTTGCTGTAAAAAACACACTGTCTAATTTAAGCGTCTCACTTAGAAGGTCCTTGGAAAGTCTGAAGTAACTGCCCGTCTGTGCTGAAGACCATAGCGAGGCTCCTCCTCACCACTTGGAGTTTCCTAGGGTTCCACAGCACAGGCGCAGAAACGCCGCGGTTCTCTCAGAGGCTGGACTGCGGGCTGAGCTTGAAGCTGAGGCTGGGGCCGAGGCTGGGCAGGGGGCGTGGGGGAGGGTCACAGGGGGGAGGTGACTCAACAGCTACTGCTAACTGACTTTGTTATGGATGCATAAATCAAGCAAGACGTGAACTTTAAACCGATTGCAACACGTTGCATTATCAGCGAGTTCTGTGATTATTTAATTTTTGATCTGATCTTATCTCTTGTTTCCCAAGATGCATTTGAAAGGTTTTGTGCCCACAGCTTCGATTCCCCTTCTTTTCCTCTGCCAGTGTTCCGTGTTCCGGGGGAAAGTTTTACATAGCACAAGTTAGCACTTTTGGGGCCTCTCCCTTGCCTGTAGCAAATTCTTTATGCTTTGGAGAAAAAATCCATCTCTATCAAGTTACCTTTGTTTTTGGGTATATTTTTAATTATCCCAATCATCACAAGGCCTCGGTTTATTTTAACTTATTACTCATTCATTTATTTCTCTTCTATTTCATTTGCTACTGTATGTAAGTCTTAAAACTTCAGTATCAATCTGAATGTTATCTGGGTTATTTTTCATGCCAAGACTCAGAAATATCAATCTACTTATGTACCTGGCTCCAATTCTGATTTTTCCTATGTTTATAAGCTAGGATTCTGGTCAGAAGAAGTGATAAAAAGAATATTAATGAAGTACGTTGGGTAAAATTCAGGGAAACAGACAGGGAAACTGAGGCACCTACGATGAGGAACAGTGAAAAGCTGCCACTCTCCGAGGCCTGAAGAACTCTGAGACACCGGGGACAGAACTGTGAGAGTTTGATAAGCAATGGGCTCCCGCAGGAGGTCACCGCAGGGGGACGCAGCCACAAGCAGGCTCTGGGGAGGGCAGAGGGAGCCAAGAGAATAAACGTCCTCGTCCTCGTGGCTCTGCCAGCCCCTTGATTTCCCGATAGCGCTTCCAGTTGGCCAGCCTGGCTGACCCCGCCCAGAGCTCTTAGCCTCTCAGCGCCGGGGGAGGGAAGAGACTAGGTCTGGATTGAGAGATAGAATCACCGACATCATCTCTTCTTCACTCGTGGTGATCGAAAGTCTCATTAGATTGTCACCAAGAGAGAGCTCCTTAGTAGAGGACCCTCAGGCAGTGATGGAGCATGTGACACTCTCTCTCCTTGAAAAATCAAACGACATAAAGATAAGCTAGTAGTCCACTTACAAGGAGGAAAGATCCACCTGGCTCACAGGCGTGGAGGTTCCAGTCCGTGGTTGCCAGGGCTAGCCGCTGTAGGCCAGTGACGTCATAGCGCATCGGGCTCGGGAGAGTGTGTGGAGTGTGGAGCTTAAACTGTTGTTTAAGGTGGCCGAGACCAAAAAAGAGAGAGGGGTGGACCCCGAGATCCCTTTCAGGGTCGTGCCCTGGTGACTTAACTCCTGGCCACAAGTCTTACCTGCTAAAACTGTCAGCACCTCTAGCTGGTGACCCAGCCTTCAACATGGACCTTTAGGGACATTTGATTTCCAAATGTCTTAGGAACCTGAATGCTCACACAGAGGTCACGTCAGAAATGCGACTTCTCAGTTCCAGTGCCAGGTCTCCTGGACCAGGGGCTCTGAGGAGGAGGTTCATTGCCCCGCAATAACGGGTCTCTCCTAAGCTAAGTTTGAGGAGTGCTGGCTACATGTGCAGCCCATCTCTGAGGCTCTCTCACACCGTGCCTTTTTGTTCCAGGTGTTGCCGCGGCAACTAGCAGTGTGCTGACATAGCCTGACCACACCTCCTTCGGCTGCGCCAGCATTTCTTCTCTGCCCCAGGCTCTTCCACCAGCACAGTGTGGGATGACCAGGAGAGCCTGCTCGGCTGTGCCGACATGTGTGAACTGGAGATGCTGAGTTCATGAGCAGCCTGGGGCTGCCGTGACCTGTGGAGTTGGGAGCAGTGGTCAAATCCCTCTCCTGAGGTCCTGGGTGGAGGTGAATTCCAAATGGCTCCTTGGAGTGAGATTGAGCCCTATGTATGCTAACCACACAGCCAACATGTAGACCCCTTGGCGTTGGCCTTCTCTCTCCGTTTTCATTCACTGGGATCACTTCCCAGAATAAACTAACACAGGCACTGCATAACAATGTTTTATTCAGTGATGGCTACATAGATACTAGTGGCCTCATGAGATCATGAGGCTGAAAATTCCCATTGTCCAGTGATGTCACAGTGCATGCATTTGTCATGGGTTCATGGTGAGGTTAATGTCAACACAACCTCTAGAAGGCCGGTCCTTAGTCCTGTAAAAGCATAGCACATGCAACCATGTGCAGTCCATAGTACTCAGACATAGCAAACAACTATGCGACTAGCTTGTGCACATGACACTATATCATTATTGTAGAATGCAGTCTTTCCACTTATGAAGAAAAAGTTAACTGTAAAACAATCTTCCGGTCTCATGGGTCCTGTGCTTACTGTGTCCCTTGACTGCATTCATTGAGTAACTGACCTACCAACACCATGCAGGTTTAAGTCCATTCTATGATATTTGCACAGTGACAAAGTCACCTGATGACACATTTCTTAGCAGGCATTGCCATTGCTGAGTGATGCATGAACAGCGCTGTGTGCAGAACCCCCAACGTAGGCTGTTTTGGGGATGACCTTCACCCTGCATTGCTTACCTCTTAAGGCACATGTATCACTTAAGGCTTAAGCTCGTGTGTCACTTGGGTTTCAGAAACCCGCCTCAGTGAGAATCCGACACAATCCATGGCATTTCTGAGGTGCGTGTGCTTTCCATCACGTAGACTTCGGCAGGACGGTTCTGCCACTGTCTCTCTCTCCAGCCAGACTGGTGTTCTTCTGATCAGACTGGTGTCTAAGGAACAGTCCCGCTCCACCCTGCTGGCCTTTGACTTCGTTGAGCATGACATGTTTCTGTTGTTTTAGTAGAATGCCTGGTCACACCGGGTGGCTTTTTCTTTTTGAGACAGGGTCTTGCTTTGTGGTTCAGGCTGGCCCTGAGCTCAGCCTCAATCTCACATCATGCAATCCTCCTGCCTCTGCCTCTTGAGTGTTGGGATGACAGGCGTGAGCCACCATGCCCAGAACTATAGTATGTGGTTCTGAATGTTGCTGGGCGTGAGTCTCCACACCCAGTATTGTACGTGGATACCGGGGAATCAAACCCTGGCCCTTGCGCTTGTAAGACAGGCGTCGGAACCACTGAGCTAAATCCCCAGCCTCACAGCTGGTGGCTTTTAAAGTCACACCATAGTCGTCAGCTCATCCAAGCTCGTCCAAGTCGTCAGCTCATCTGACTTGGAAAAGTGACATTTTGTATTGTGATGGTTTTCAAGCTGTGAAGTTTCTCTTTTAGCCATTTCCAAATGAGTTGTTGCTGGAAAATGAGGTCCCACTGGTTGTGACCATTCAGCATAGCCAGGGCTTGTTTCCTAGGCATCCATCCTGTGACCTTGTGCAGGGTCTGGGCCCAGAAAGACCTGCACATACTGCGATGTGTTGCTGTTGCCCTCTTGATATTCTTAGTCCTTTTGACATTGGCCTTATGCTTTGTAGTGTGCTGTGCATAGGAGCAGAGGAAACATATGTGAAGTGCATGTCTGCCCTTCCCTGTGGCCTCTTCACATGTGTTTGGGAAGTCCCAGGAGCACAGAACTCCAGGGGACCCACGAGGTGTGAAACTGCAGTGCGATTCAGAAGCAATCGGTGTGCAGGGAAAGCTCACGGCTTGTGGGAGGAGGAAGGCATAAGGGAGCAATTCGGGGTTAGTTTCCACTAGAACCAAGACTTGCTTCAAATGGAGAAAAGAAGGTGATCAAGGGCCCATCATACTCTTTCTCCTGTGTGGTGCTTCCCTGTTTGAGCTGGACACACTGCAAATGACGACATAGAAGAAAGGAAAAGAGGAGCACCCAGGATTCCTTTCTGTTCCCATCCTTTCTTCTCCGTCAGTATGGGAGGAAGTGCTGGTGGTAGACACACACATCGAAAGGTGAAATAAACACTTTACTATATACCTGTGGCATGAAGGACAAGCTTGACTCATTAGTAGAACAATGGATAGAACTCAGAGCATCATGAAATAAATCAGACACGCAAGCTTAAATACCACATGATTTCTCTTATTTGAGAAACTCAAAATATAAATCAAGAGAAAAATAAAAATAGACAATTTTGTAAATGGGAAGGGGATCGAGAGGTGGGAGGATGGGGAAGGGGAGGTGAAAGGGACATAAAAGGAACAAAGATGTGTCCTGTCCTTGTACCAGATCCCCACGAGAAAGGTAATCTTTATGTACAGAAAACATGTACCAATAAACACAAAAATTAAAAATACTTTGGCAAATTTTATGTAGTGTTTTCATTATTTCAGTAAGAATGAAATACATATATTTTATATTTGTAGCATATATGAGCTACAAAAAACAAATTTTATAACTGTGGTGATTCTTTTTTCTTTTTTTTTTAGCTTTTTGAGACAGAATCTCACTTTATAGTTCAGACTGGCCCTGAACTCATTAGGTAGCCCAGGCCAGCCTCGAACTTGTGGCAATCCTCCTACCTCTAAGTGCTGGGATTATAACCTTGAGCCACCATGCTCAGCTGTGGTTCTTTATACCCACTGACTACTCGTATGTTTTTGAAAATTTTGATCATGCAGTATAAACCGGAAGATTTAAATGCATTCCTAAGTAAAAAAGAAAGATATTAATTTCAGAAGAAATAAAAATATCTTGTAGCAAAGCAAACTGTGAGTATGAAAGGGTATGAGCATGCAACCATACACAGGTGAAACAAAGTGCTTTTGTAAAGAATACATATTTGCAAGGTGACTGTCTCTCTATGTAGGACATTCCAGGCTTGCACCAGGGCCCTTCACACAACAGATACACTGAGCAATGGGAGGCTGGTTCAGAGAGGCTTTGAAGATGACTCGTCAACTGAAAGTTCAAGTGCCTGCGTCTGTGAGCTCCTCAGTTACCAAATTAACCTCCAGACCTCAGGACAAGCTTGGGAACAAGGGGACCAGAAAGGACAGGTACAGGCAAAATGTCTCTCAGAGTGGTGGTAGCTGGTCCAACATCAGTGGAGAGAAAGCAACACGTGAGGCCATTTCTGCCTTGTATGTTATTCTTATTCATAGGGGCAGTGTTTAATATGCTGATATACTTTCCAGAACTTACATATAGAAAAGTCTTCCTGTAACCCCAGTGACTCGGATGGCTGAGGCAGGAAGATTTCAAGGTTGAGCCTACCCTGGGCAGTTTAGTGACTTTGTATCAAAATAATACGGGAAAAGGATTGAGAATATAGCTCAGTGAAAAAGCTCCCTTGGGCTCAATCCCTAGGACCATAAAAATCATATGTCCCTTATGTAGATGTAATATTGAACTCTTCTTTATGCCCTAAGTGCACCAAGGCAATCCATTCTGTGCTTTTTATGGATGCCATATTCTTTTGCCCCAAGAGATTGAGTAACTTTTACTCCTGAAAGAGAGATTTGTTCAACCAATCCCTTCTCAGATATTCACATGCCCCAAGGCCCCTGGAAGACGCTCTGCAGCACCACACAATATGATATGCAAGGTCACCAAGCCACTCACCTCTCTGCCTTGTGGGTCTGTTGCTGCCAGTGCTATTTGCATACTGATTAGACTAAGGGCTTCTTGAGAGTGGTCTGTGTCTCTGTTTCCTCCCAGTCTACCCTGGGAGACAGCACAGTGCCTGATACACATGAAAGAAGGGTTTGTGGAATGAGTGAGCTAATGCCGTGTGGTACAGTTTGCATACAGTTTATATGGTGCATAGGTGATGTGTTGAAGCATGGTCCCTGGGGGGTGACACTGAGAGGTAATGTGGAACTTCAAGAGGTGGGGCCTAGGGAGAGGTCATTATGTCACTAGGGCACTGTCTTAGAAAGGAATTAATGTAGTTATCAGGGGACTCTGGTTCACTGCTACGAAAAGGTTGTTATGAAAGAGCAAGATAGACCCCCCCCTCTGCTCTCTGGCTCCCTGTCTCCCTCTGTAATCTCCCTGTCTTGAATGCACCCCTACCGTGATGTCAGGTGCTATGGTGTCATGTAGCTGGGGGCCCTCGCCAGAGCCTGAGTCATTTGGGACAGTCAGCTTCCCAAACGGTAAGCTAAATGTGATCCTTTTGTTTGTGAGAGACCCAACCTAGGGTATTCTGTTGCAGCAATGGAAAACAGGCTAATGCAACATCTAATTGCTCCCAAGCTTGTTAAGCAACAGTCTTCAGGAACTCTCTTTTCCTGATACCTTTGAACAGAATATGAACTCAAACCCCACACGCTATCAAGGCACAGCCAGAACCTGCTGATCAGCCTCAGCTGGGATACTTCCCACTTGTTACAACAGTTCACAAAAGACATTAAAGTGATGGATGGCTTGCACATGCCCTGGTCGTGTCAGATTTCAGAGCACACCTGTAGAACTAGTGACAGCCAGGCGTCTGAGTACCTCTGAGAAAGCACTCATTTATTATAAAGGTAAAATTAAACTACAAGTTTTCACATGCTGTTTAGCAGCAGCAGCAGCTGATCCAAGCCTTTGTCAACACAGAACTTTTCACACTGGGTTTCTACTCCAGTGAGTCAATTACTGCATGAGACTGGTGTTGTGTTTTGGCACTGCAAATGAATGAACTAACTCGGGAAAACTTTTAATTTTAAGAACCCCTCTCTCCCTCCACCTGGCATTTTGGAGTTTCCTTGTGTCAGCCAAGATGTCTGCATAAAAGTGGAAAATGCCAAGTGCTGTGCCAGTGAGGGATCACCTTTCCTGGAGTAACTGGAAGGGTCTTTGCTGGCGTCTGACACACTACTCTCACCAGGCTCTTGCTTGTGAGGTCAGAGTGCAGCGTTCTTCCCTAGGACCCACAAGCGCTGCTGCTGCTAAGCCCTTTGCCTGCTCACTGTCTGTGATGGGGCACCCTGTTCAAAGTGTTAGATTCAGGAGGAACTCATGGGAACCTCAGCTTTCTACTCGGGGTGCAACTCGAGTCTTGGTAACAACTCGAGTCTTGGTAACAACTCCCTGTGAAAACTTCTCTGCTCATACAATTACAGGGGTGGCTATGGGATCAAATGGAAACCAGAATATAGGATATATTATTGGGTTTTTTAATCTCAGTACTGGGAATTGAATCCAGGGCCTTTGCACTGAGCTATATCTCCAGCCCTTTATTATTATTATTATTATTATTTTTTTTTTTTTTTGAGGCCAGGTCTCAGTAAGTTGCTGAATTGTTCAGGCTGAGCTCAAATTTGTGGTCCTCCAGCCTCAGTCTCCCAGTCTCCTGGGAGTATAGGCCTGTTTTGATACACTTAATGGATTAGCCAGCTTTCTGTTACTATAACCAACTGCTTGACTTGGGCTCTTGGCCCCTGGTGGATGGCAGGTGGTCACTGCGGGAGCGTGTGTTGCAGTAACAAATGATTACATCTCAAACCAGGAGAGGAGGGAGAGAGGGGAGTGAGAGAGCCTGGAAGAGTCCTTCAGTTCCCTTGAGGCTACAAACTCTGTGAGCTGAGCATCTCATGTAAGGCCCCACCTCCAAAATTTCTACCACCTCCAACTAGTGCCGTGGTGTGAATCAGGCTTCAATCACACAGATGCTGAAACCACACCCCAATTACAGATTTTCAAAAGTGGTAGCCCCTAAAATTGAAGCCAAGATAATCCTTACACCAAGGATATGGTGAGCTGTATATACAAAGCCAAATACAATATGGCATAGATGCTGTTACTATTTATGGTTTAATGATGATGATAATTTTCAGACATTTACATCTTACAATGCATTTTTTCTGATTTTCACTTACTTGTCAGAAACTATTTTTAAAGAAAAAACTTAAGTTCACAGAAAAATTAAGAGGATAGTATAGAGAATTTTCATATACTGCCAACTCTCAAGATGGAAATCTTTCTCATTTTTAACTTCCCTACCAGTGTGTTTTTGGCCATCAGTGAACCCACACTGACACCTTATGATCTCCCAGAGTCCAGAGTTTACTTTGGGTTCGTTCTCTATGTTCTCAAGTTCTTGTTGTATACATGACCCTTGGTCATTAACAGGAAGTGAGTAGATGTTGCAACCTTTCACATGTGAGGAAACTCAGTCTCACGAAACCAACACAGTCCTATTCAAAGATATCCAACCTGTACAGCCATGGTAGAGACTAAGCCTATGGACACTCTACACAACTTCGTGACTGATGAAATTAAAGTAGCTTCTTAGATAGCTTTAGAAATTATCTTTCTTCAGTGCTAGGATAAAATATTCAATACTTGTAACTTAAAAAAGAAGAGCTTATTTTGGCTTACACTTAGTGGAAGTTTCAATCCACCACTGGCTGGCTTCAAGGCAGGACATCATGGTGGAGGGGCATGGCAGAGAAGAGCTGCTCATGGCACAGAGCCGGGAAAGCAGAGAGCACGAAGGAGGAGCTGGGAAGGGAGATAAAATCTTTCAGGCCACAACCCCAGCGAGCTGCCTTTTCTGGCCAGTTTCCACCTCTGAATGGCAAGTCAGCTGTAAACACCCACAGTCCAATCACCTGCCAAATGCATGAAGCTTTGGGGGCTACTTTAGATCTAAACCACAACAGAGATCAAGACGAATGAGGTGTAGACTTGTTATAGTGGGGAAACCTGTTACACACTGCAAAGAGAAGGGGCACAGAGGGTTCTTCTGAGATCTGGGAAGGAACTGCTGTGGTTGGGCTATGGTTGGAGTGTGTCCTCTAAAAGTCCATGTCTCTGAAGCTTGGTCCATAATGAGGAGTCCTGGGTTATAGAGCCTATAGAAGGTGGATCTTAGTGAACAATAATTACATCACTGGGGCTCCATCCACCATTCTTGAGAGACTCTAGTTGTAGCTCTTCCAGAGTGAGTTGTTCTAAGAAGAGCAAATTTGGCTTTGATTCCCTCATTTCTTGTCTGGCTATGTGATCTCCCTCTCTTTTGCATGTTCTTCTGCCATGGCGCTGTTTGCTATCTTGTGATGTAGCTAACAGGCCACTACCAGTGTCAAACAGGTGTTGGCACTATGCTTTTGAATCTCTTTGTAAGCCCTAAAGTATCTAGCTTCAGGTATTTTGTTATAGCAACATAAATAGACTATTGCAGGGAAGATGAGACTAAGAAGTCTGTAGTATTTCTAGCATTGTCAAAGAAGACAGACATGATATTCAGTGCACAAGAATCTTCTGATTGCTAGAAAAGTATATTCTTCAATGGAGAAGAGATATTGCATCAGCCTCTAATGCAGCCACCTGCTGTGTCCTATGAAATGAATCAAGCTCCATGCCATTCAATCTCTTTCCTTGTGATATTTGGTCTTGCAAATCAAACACTTGATTATTAATTTGTTTTGAGCTCAGCTAGCAGCTAGAGAGGGCTAAGGTGCCTTGGATCCTGGACAACACAATTATATTCATTTAACAAGTGGTTGTCTGCTCTAAAAGTCAGGTTATGGCTTTCTAACTTGTAACTCAGGCTCTTGGCAAATTTGGTTGATTCCCTAACACAAACTCACCCCTGGGGGAGTTAGGCCCAACTGACTTTCTGCAGGAGACATCCCTGGATATTTAAGCAACGGCTGTCATCTCCAGGGCAGCCCCTTCAGAGCCATGACTAGGCCCAGCTGTTCAGCTTCCTCAGAATGTATGAGAAAAATCTAGTTAGATTTTCTCCCACATAGAATCTTCACCCACAGCATCTTCCAAGAGCTCTTTTCAATCATCTAGTCCTACCTGTTCCCCATATAGAAGTGCCATACATGGTCATCCTAGCCAGCAGTAAGCTTAACATTTACTATCTTTGGGATAGCTCTAAATGCTAGCATTTGTTTTTCTTAATATATCAAATTGAATTTTTTTCTGCTGTTAAGTTTATTTCTCTTGAGCCTCACAGAATAATCTGTTTTACCTACATGGAAACCCTTTCAGTATTCGACTTGCAGCAATTATACACAAGATGTGAAAACTCCTTACAAGGGATTTTTCTTCCTGTAACCACTAAAGGACTGTTGGGAGTCAGAGAAGAACTTGATTGGATGACTTTTATGTTGGGAGCTCAGGGAAAAATTTGCCTGGAACATCAGTGCATATTTTAATCTTTGACTATATGGCAACTTTCAAAAACTGTGAGTGAGGCTTCTGAGAGTTTGTTCACTTTGCCTATTTAACAGCTGAGGCTTCCCAGTCTCACTGTGCTGGCCAAAGAGAAAAGATAGCTTGATACTCAGAGCCCAGGAGCACCAGGTGGGCAGACAGGGCCAGACAGCTCTCTACACAGTCAGGTCACAGGACAGGAGCCTTGAGTTGGGAAACTCCAGTCTTTAATTATAGGCTGCAAGCAGACCTGCCAACCTTTGCCCCAGGGAAGACATTATTCATCTTATACCAGGCTGCAACAAACCTGCCTGTGCTCTAGAGGAGATGCTGTTTCCCAAAGCTGTTCTCTCTGCAGCCCTCCTTTAATGCAGTGGTGGCCAACATGGCTCATGTGCTGCCGTAGGCTGCTTGCTGTCAGTGACAGCTCCAAGAGACTCACCGTGATTGGTCTGGGGTGACATCAGTGCCTGCACTCACAAGATGCAGAAACACAGAGGCTCCTGGAGCATCTTCTGGTAGCCACTACCTCTGACTTCATTCCAGCTCTTCTACACATCGCCGAATCATTTAACTCGACACACGAATTGTCTCCGCTTCTCACCAGAGCAGCACTTCATTCCCAGAGGTGTAACGGCTACAGGGAGGAAGGGGAGCTAGGAGCTGCATCATTCCTTCATTTTCCTATAAAATTTTACCTTCTATTAAACTGTTTTCATTTACATCTAAGGGACGATTTATTTCTCCTCTAAAAATTGATTTGTGATTTTTAGCAATGCCAGCAGCATTAATTCTGGCTGAGAAAAACAAATAGAATTTTAGAGCAAATGCGTGGCAGACAAAAAGTAGGATTTTCATAAAATCCTTCCATATTTTCAAAGCACAGAGCTGTTTTCCCATATCCAGTGCAGAGCAGCCAGGTGAAAGAGATACGAGGAAACAGGTACTGAAATCCAAGGAGACAAGCCGCATGTGGTGGTGTACACTTAGAATCCCAGCACTCTGGGAGGCTGAGGAAGCGGGGTTGCAAGTTCAAGATCAACTTAGGCCAATTAGCAACACTGTAAGAGTGTTTCTCAAAATAAAAAGAAGCGGAGCTGGGCAGAAGCCCTGGATGCAATTTCTAGTACCAAAAAAAGAAAAAGAACCCTCAAAATGAACAAACAACACAGAAGAAGCTGAGGCTGGTCCGCAGAGCTATTTGTGCCCCAAGGTCACAGAGACCTGGGACAGTCTGGGCTGGAAAGGCCTCCTAAAGGCCTGGCAGGACCTCTTTCCACGGGCCTCGCAGGGCTCTCTGCTGCCACAGCGGGTAGCAGTGACAGAGCTCGTGAGATTAACACCACTTGTCTCCGTCATGACCCTGGACCTGCTCAGAGCCCCGGCTAGCTGGTGAATAATAGGAATCTCTATCATCCTTTCCATCCAAAAGCGTTTATTTAAAACCGCTGGCTAACTCACAGGGTGAGCTGGCTGGTCACACACCATCACATGGCACGGAAACTGGCAATTAAATTTAGCAACCTACCTCGGCAAATTCAGACTGAGATACTTCCAGGCCAAGAGGAGCTGAGAGGGTTCGTTCCTAAATCAAGAGGCCTCCCGAAAAGGGAAAATAAGGCTCAAGTGGGTTAAGCTGAATTATGCACACCTGTCCCCATCAATAACCTGGTGACTCCAAGTGCCAAGAATGCCCCTTTCTGCACACAGCTGGGGGATGGCTTCAGGCCGTCTCTTTGAGCCAGCAGATCAGGAACCAGGAGACTTCGCTCCAAGGACAGGCTGTTTGTTTACTGACTCTGGGGACCAGACTGAGAGAGACAGCACTGACCAAAGAATCAGTGTCATTTTTCCTCCACGCCCTCTGCAGTCTCAGCCTGGCGTCCATTGTAACTGTGTGGGGGAGCCCCAGCTGAGGATTTCCCTTGGCAGATGGGGTGGAGGGTGCGGCAGGCAGGGAGCGTTACTGGTTTACAGGGCACAACCAGAATTATGGCCCAGATTGACGTGTTGAGCTCTGCCTGTGGTCCAGGAACCTTCTCTGTTACAGAGGTCTCCTGTTTGGGCTGAAGACCAGCAAACATAACGTGTCTACCTTTCCCACATCAGCTGGTGTGGTGTGTGCTGGGCTGTGTGAACGAGAGATGAAGTTTTTCACTTTGACCTTGGACTCAGGCCGAGTCCGCCATGTTAGTGTGGCTGACTTCTGCGAGGGTTACTCTGTCTGTGTCTTCCCACTTGGCTTGTAATTTGAATTTAAAATTTTTAACTCTGATTAGGAAACCTTTGCAGTGCAGGATGATTATATTCCTCAGGGGGAGTCAGTGTAGGTACACAACATGTCTTAATTCTTTCCCCTTGTCCTTCTCCTCCCTTCACCTCTTGGTCGCCTTTGCATTTGCAGAAGATTTATCTCCCCGATACCTACTATGGTTTTTTTTTTTTTTAAATAATTTTTCTCTTTATTTATACTTTAGGGTTCTCATGTAAAAGAAACCATGTAATATTTAAGCTTGTGTGTCCTATTTATTTCACTTAACATTTTGGTGTCACGGTGCATCCATTTTCCTACAAATGGCTCAGATTTGCCCTTCTTTATAGCACAGTAGTTCTCCGTTGTGTGTGACTGTTACACAAGCTGCTCTTTAGTCACCTATATCCCAGCCCTGGATTGCCAGCAAATGCCATCTGCCTGGTTGGCGTAAGGGCTTGTCCTCACCATGCTTGCCTATGCCTCTGTGAGTGGGAAGAAGGGGCCCTTGCAGCCATACAGAAAGGAGCTGGCTTCCGTCCTCTGCCCACTGCGGAGCCCTGCTGAGATGTGGATAGACTTGTCTTCGGCACACCCACGTGAGTATCTGTTCTCTCTCCTTGCACAATAGAACCTTCCAGAAAAAGGAACAAAACTTCCAGTGTCATGAACCAGGCCCAGAAGGGAGGAAAAAGGCCACAGATAAGCAGGAACGAAGGGAGCGGCTCCTTGTGCTTGCAAATATATAACCCTGGTGAATTTCCGGTGGTGTTCATGGAAAGAACCAAAGCCCTTGGTGCTGCTAAGCTGAGCTTCTGAAGCTGGATTTTCCCACACGTCATCATCGAGGGCATCGCAGAACCACTCCCTGGGAAAGGAATGTGTGTATCTTGCCCGTGGTGGGTCCTCCCTTTACCTCGGCTTTCCCTTTTCTTGTTCTTTTCCCTCTATCTAGACTTAGCAGCAGTGTCTTTAAGGACATCCATTGACAGCACTGTGGGCTTCAAATCGGATTCCACTGCTGCTAGTGGTTAGCAGTGATCGGTAGTTCTGTAGGGATGCTGCTCCCTCCTCTTCCTGCAACAGGGTGATGCGCTGGACAGACAAGATGGAGGCTCGCCCCAGAGGGAAGGCCCTGTGAGTATGGGCCATTACCCCCACTGCTCACTCACCTTCTCTGGGCCTCCCCTGCACCTCTGATCTCATAAAGCACGTTGTATCCCAAGGATTGTATTAGGCTCAAGGTCGGGTGCCTGGTGCCTCACTGGATTTAAACAAAGAGCAATTGAGTTCCTAATCTATGGCTCAGCCCACTGGACCACAGTGACCTCTGGTCTCTACCTGGAAGCCCAACCCTGCTGGAGGAAATAATGGGCCTGCTCCCCAGGTGGCCTGGAACCAGCTGGGCAGCCTCCTCCACCAGCAGCAAGGGAGTGAAGCCAGCTGTGTTCACCTGCACCTCACACCTGCCCACGCGCCTGCCGCTTGCAGAGTAGGGGAACTTGGATATAATGGGCAGCCTGGCACAAGTGTGCTTCCCAGGCTCACTAAAACCCCCGTTCTGCAAACTTTAAATTCTGTTCCTTCGGACGGAAATACCAAGTCAGATTGAAAAAGCAGGAAGACTCAGTCTGAGCCAGGGACCATCACAGCAGCCATGGAGGGGGGACTTGGCATCTTTGTGAGGGTTCCCCTGCCCTACTTTGAGTCTCAGCAATCTGCTTCCTGCAAACTAGATTTCCCAGAAGCCCTTGCACCTAGTTTCTGCTGCTCTCAGTCAGGGGTGAGGAATGGATAGGAGGAGGCAGGAGGGAGGGAGAAAGAGGGAGAAGTCTGTCCATCTGGGTCCAGCCTGGTCCCAAGAAGCCCTGACACTGGCCCCTCCTTTCAAAACAGTCTCCTGCAAGCAGCTCTGAATTCGAGTGCAGGTATATTCCTTTCCCAAGGATGCGAAGGGAAGGACAAATCTCTCACTTCTGTCCAGGCTGCCCCATTACTCCTTTGGCTCTACAGTTCTCCCACATCTTTGTGTGCAGGTGCCCTGTCACACCCCGCACTGCAGCCAGGCCGGGACTGGCTTTCATAACTGATCTGAGGATGGGTCCTCAGGATCCATTTTATTAAGGAGGAACTGGAAGCCCCTGGCAGTCACGGACTATCAGGTGCGGTGGTGGGATGGGAGCTCGGCCCTCCTGTGGCCTTAGTGAGGTCTGTGTCTGCGCTGCCTTGTTGGGTGGGGACCTGGAACCTGAGGATCACTGCAGGCCATATGTTAGTGCTAAATACTTTTTTTTGGTAGAAATTGGAAAAATAAGCTAATTTTTTTTTTAACCAGGAGTGAAGAAATAGTTCAGATATTCTAGAAAGGCCCTTGCTTTGACCATAAGAAGATAAAAAAAAATTTTTAAAAACCCTAAAACGAGACATTCTTGAAATATTCAAAAAGTAAAGGGGTTTAGGGATTAGTAAAGAAGGGGAAGAAAAAATTGATGGTAAAGAAAAGGAAAACAAAACTTATATATACATATGGGAATGGGAAGAAATGAGAATTAAGTCATGTCATGCTAGTACTGGTACAAATTCTCAGAGTTGTGATTGTAATGTGTATATAGAATGTACCAATGAAATAAATTAAAAATGAAAAAGATATTCTTGAGCATCCAGATGTTTAGAAAAGCAGATCTTATTTCTCTGTGTCATTTGCCTCTTCTGGCTGAAGAGTGACTTCTTTCAGAGAAGCCAAGACCTCTCAATCTCTGCCTGGGTCTCTGAGCCCGCACAGCCTGCAGTGTCAGGAGCACACCACGAAGAACCTGTCACAGCGGGCTTCAGCCCTGGGCGGTCCTGGCTAGGCGGGTGCCCCCTGCCAGTCCACGTGGGACTGGGGCCCTGTGCCTGCTCTCCCCTACTCACAGGTCCCTGAAGGGTGCCTGGCCCACGGGGACACGTCAAGGTCCCTGACCAGGCCTGCTCTGCCAAGTGCGCTAAGGGGCAGCGTCCACCCCAGGGGCTCGGCCCCTGTGAGCAAATGAGGGATGCCAGGATTTATTCTTCTAAATTTTTTTTCCCTTAAATTGTGGCTAAGTACACAGTTTGTCATTTTAAGTGTACAGTTCAGTAGCATTCAGTACATTCATGTTGCCATCAGGACATTCAGGACATTTTCATCCTCTCAAATTAAATTTGCACTCATTCATGACCAAGCTCATTGATGCCCAGGCTCCCTGGCATTCCGCTGTGTCTTCCACGCAGCGAACCGGACAACGCCAGGTCCCACATCTAAGTGGAGTCACAAAGTGTTTGTGCTGGTTTTTGTGACTCGCTTATTGCTCTTCACATAGTGTCCTCAAGATTCATTGAGTGGTATCAGGCATCAGATTTTCCTCCCTTTCAAAGGTTGACTAATACCCTGCTGTTCATATACCGTGTCTCTTTATCCACTCATCTGTCCTGGTGTTCGGCTGCTTCTACCTTCCGGCCATTGTAAACAGTGCTACTCTGAACGTGGGTATGTAAATAGCTCTTTGAGTCCCACCTTTCAGGTTTCTAACATGTGCCTAGGAGTGGAGTAGCTGGTAGAAGTGTAGCAATCCTACATTTACCTTTCTGAAGGTCTGCCGTACTGTTTTCAGAGCTGCGGGACCATTCATGTCCCCCCAACACTGTTCTGGTTCCAATTTCTCTATATTTTTGTCAACCTTTTCATTTTCTTTCTTTCTTTTTTTTGGAGAATGACAATCTTACTGGATATGAAATATCTTAAATTTTTTGCTTAATGCTAGAAATGTATTTGTCACAATTGTTAAGAGGGTGTATGATGAAACTTTGATTTTCTTCACCTTTGATCACAGTTTCCCTATTTTTCTTTGCAGAGGCAGCAGTTATCAACCTCAAGGATGCATCTCGAGATGGCCTATGGGTAGTCCAGGTTGTATATCTGGATATACATCTTTCTTTAGAGAGCAGCAGTACTGAGGACACAGCTCAGAGGGGGACGGCCTGCCTAGCACTCACAAGGTCCTTGCTCAATCCCAGCACAAGAAGTAAACAACAACCCTAAACAAATAGGAGCATGGAATACCCTTAGGACATCGATAGGTGTAAAAGATTTAAATCCATAGAGATGATGGACAGCTATAATTACCACCCTAAATCCTCGAATCTAGTGCTGACATTTTGGATTTGAGAAAGATAATACTCTTACATCCTACATTTGCTCCACTCCCAGGCGAGACAGGAGCAGAGTCCTGTCATCAGACACATTAATCTTCCCACAGAGAAAAATAAAAACGAATTACACTAAGTGAGATAAATAGCCATACACTGGTTGCAGTCAGGTTTTTGCTAACAAATGAGTTTAGGAAGTTTTCACTTTTTGGAGCTTTCTGGATTCCAGAATTACAGATAAGATTTTACAAGCTTGTAATATTTCCAGGTCCTGGATACAGAGCTCTTTATATTGTGTCTTTGTTATTCATAATAACTCCACAAGACTGAAATTGAGGCTTGGACGCAGAAAGTAATTTGCCTAACGAAGTGCCTAAGTTAGGATTTGAACCCACATCTGCCAGTTCTTTTTTTTTTGAGACAGGGTCTTGCTTTATGGTTCAGGCTGGCTCTGAGCTCAGCCTCAATCTCACATCACAGCAATCCTCCTGCCTCTGCCTCCCGAGTGCTGGGATTACAGGCGTGAGCCACCACACCCGGCACTGTGGTATGTGGTGCTGATTGCTGCTGGGGTGAGTCTCCACGCCCAGTATTGTATGTGGTTACCGAGGATCGAGGATCGAACCCAGGTCCTTGCACTTGCGAGACAGGCGCCGGAACCACTGAGCTGAATCCTTCGCCCACATCTGCCTGTTCTTAAACCTGGGCTCTTATCACGTGGAGTGTCTCTTGTAATAATGATCATTGGTACCTCTTCACCCTTGAAGGCACCCACATGGTCACCTGACCATGCAAGCCATGCTACAACTGTGACTGAGCTGCCTTGGCAGTGAGGGCAGGCTCCTGATTCCCATGCACATCAGCAGGGTTCAAGGACAAACACAAACCATGCGGGGCTGCGAGCTGCACTTATTCAGCATTCCAGGGCTCATGAGGCAGGCGTGAGCAGCCGCGTGGGCAGCCGTGGGAGCAGCACCTTGCTGGGAAACCTTGCCTGACTTCCAGACCTCCTGGGATCCCAGGTCTGTGTGGCACTGATTGCTTCTTATTTTTATGAGATTATTTGTTCTCTCTAATTTGCCTTCTTTAAAAAAATTATGATGAAAGACCCATAAAATAATATTTATCATCTTAAAATATCCATTCTATGATGTCAAATTCACTCACATGGTTGTGTAATCATCACCATTTCTAGAACTCTTATCATCTCTCAAAACTGGATTCCTATGCCTATTAATTGGTAACCTTCCGTTCCTCCCACTCTAGCCCCTGGAAACCCCATTCCACTTTCACTTCCTATTGGACTCGGCTTCCTTAAGTGCCTTGCATGAGTAGAATCATATGATATTTGTTCTTTTGCAATTCGTGCACTTTACTTTGCACAGAGGCTCCATGATCCACCCTGTTGCAGCGTGTGGGGTTTGGGAGTGTGGTCCTCAAGGCTGCACATGCTGACTTTCTGTTCCCATCCAGAGGTATCCAGAGGGTGGAGACTTAACCAGACTCTGGTGTTTTGAGGGGGCCTGCAGGAGTTGGGTAGGTTAGATAAGGTCATAGGGCAGAGTCCCCCTGGAGTGAGACCAGAAAATGTAGACACATACATGTGATCCCTGTCTTGGCATGTGATGCCCTGTGCCACCTGGGATAGCAAATAGGTCCTTACCAGGTGGGGCCCTGTGACTGTGAACTGGAATGTGAGCTGCAAGAAACCTTTTCTCCTTCAAACTTATCCAACAACAAATATTTCATTGTAGTTATAGAAGGCAGACCAAAACATTGCATATGTCAGGATTTCCTTTCTACTGATGGTCTTTCTTTTAATTAAGTTTTATATTAATGCTCTGAAAGTGAAGACACCTTTGTGGCTTGTCCTAGTCAATTTTCTGTTGCTCCAACAGAATGCCACAGACTGCACGATTAGTAAAGGAGGGAGATTTATTTCTCCCAGTCCTGGAGGCCATGGAGTCCAAGGCTACAGTGTGCCATGAAGTGGCAAAGGCTACCTGCCACATCTGAACCTATTAGATGGCAGCACATGGGGGTACAGAACACGAATGCCAGCCCAGGTCTCTTGCTTTTCTTACAAAGCCACTAAGCACCATGGTGCCTCATTCTCATGACCTTGTTTAACCCTAGTTATATCCCAAAGCCTCACCTGCAAATACTGTTCACGTGTGAATTGCAGGATCAAGTTTCCAAAACATGGACCTTGGGGGAACACATGTGAAATGCCCCGTTTTGAGTCTCACACAATCGACACCCCTGATTTCTCAGTCAGTACTAATGGGTAGATGATGCAGACCGGACTTTCTTTTTAGGATTTCTTGGAGTGAGGCAAAAAGCTAACTTGCTAAGAAGACCTTCAAAGAAGCCTGTGGCCAGATCTCTTGGCACATTTAGGCTTTCAGCCACGCCTGCACTTAATGACATAGATTAGTAATTGGTTTATTATACTTTATTAAAAGCAGATGTCACAGCCTGGCACTTGATCAATTCAAAAACAATGTTGTACTTTAATGAAGGTGTGTGTGAGTGTGTGTGTGTGTGTAGGAGAAGCAGTTTGCGGTGAGAAGACCCAAGGGCGAGCAGGATCCTCTGTCTTCTCCTTTACAGCTTTCACAGAAGCACTGGCTGAGAGAAATCACAAATGCGCTAAATTCCAAATTTAAGGCTCTAACAGGGCTTCAGAGAAGGAAAAACGACGGGGGTGTAGTTCTGGGTGAGCATGGGTAAAGCCTTGGGTTCAGTCCCCAGCACTGAAAAAACAAAAACAAAAACAAAAACAAAAGGAAGAAAAAATCTTGCACGTATTTCTCTCCCCTGTTGTGAGAAGGCTGGAGAACCGAGAAGCGAAGTTCTGGATCTGGCTTCGTGGGCTCCGCAGCTGTGTTGAGGTTAGAGCTATGTCATCCTGGCTACTATAGAAGTTTTTTTCTCTGTTAGTATGTGTTTGCAATACATAATAAGTACATCCATCCTGGGAACTGGCACCTACACATAGTGCACTCGTTTTCAGGGCAGGTGCAGAGAGACCCAGTGACAACACAGCTCACACATCTGCTTCAAGGGGGCTTCCGGCTCTGTGGAGTTCTCTTAAGCACCTGTGTTGCGAGAGCCTTGGAGGTGCTGAGAGGCGCGTGGCTCTGACTGCTGGTGGGGTGAGGTTCTCCATGAGTGGCGGCTCAGCCTGGCCGAGTGCGGCCTCAGTGCTCCTCGCCCTGTGCCGAACCGGCAGCCTCAGCCTTACTGCTCTGTCTAGTATCTGAGCTCTTGGGAGTTCCTGGAAGCCAAATGCCCAGAGAAGCATACAGAGTTCAAACAAATAAAGACAGGGCTGCAGTGCTGTTACCTCCAGGAGGCCGGGATCTGAAACGTGCGTGGTGTCCTGGAGTGGGATGATCCAGCTCATCTGCAGAAAGAGCTCTGGGTGGAAATGCGTTTGGGCCCGATCCACCGGTCCCGAACCAAGGGTGGGGGGTGGTGAGAGACCACAGGAAGAGGCGTTCTAGGTTGTGTGTGTAAAGTGTAAGTCCCTATGTTTCCTTAGACACTCTCTGAGACTGCGGAGGCAGCTTGTGGAACAGGCTGGGTGACACAGGAGGCCATCCATCCATCTGGGCTGTCAGACCTGGGGCCCCGAAGAGCACCAGGTGGCCCTGAGTCAGCCCCTGGCCAGCCCAGAGGGAGGAGGAGGAAGCTATGAGATCACTGGGCCATGAGGTCACGAGGGTTTGCCATAGATTTCAACCTGTTGCTGAGAGGGCTTAATGCAAGCAGCCTCTCCTCTTGGAAGCCATGTTTCTTTGTGGCCCTGGATAATACCAAAGGGGTCCAGGCCAGGCAGACAGAGGCTTTGGTGCCTGGAAAAGCTGGGTCTGCACTGACCTTCTGAGCCACCGCAGGCTGGCTGGGTGGGCATCTCTGTGCCTGCCTCAGGGACCATTCCCTAAGGCTGTCGGTGACCCTGAAGTACCACTATGGGAGAGAGGTCAAAAGCGTGGGGTTGTCACCTGTGGTACCTCCTCAGAGAAGTCCCCAGCTGGTGGTGGCTGGCGCTGGGCCTGGACCTGTCCTCAGCTGCCAGTTTAGTATGTCTCGCCTGTGCCCTACGCTGTCACTCTGCCAGGCTCTGACTGGGCTGTGGGGCTGCAAGAGGCTGCAGGGTGTAGGGGAGCAAGCTGCATCCACGGTGCCCTCCCTGGGGAGCCCAACTCTCAGCCACTCAGCAGTGCTGCGTGCTCACTTTTGCCCACAGCTCAGCAGCTGCCCGGTCAGTCAGTGACCTTTAGAACTGCTGAAAGAAGGCCATCTGTGGACATCGTGCTCCTGGAAGAGCCCGCCTTCCAGCCAGCTCATGCCTGCCCAGGACCAGGGGCTCCTGCCTTAGCAGCCGAGGGGGCTGACCCCGCATCAACGTTTTATTTTATTAGAAATTTTTACTCTTACATTTATTTTATTCCATTTTATATATTCTAGTTTTAAAATTTACTTTATTTCAAAGTTGATGTTATTCTCTTTCATTTGTTCTTTAAATGTATTTATTTTATTTCTATTGGTTTTTAAAGTTTATTTTATTCTATTTAGTTTTACATTTATTTATTCTTTTTTAAAATTATCTTTATTGGTACATTAAATATACACATCATGATTGCACTCCATAATGGGGATTTGTACCAGTATAAGACACAACTTAATTCTCATTTTTTCCCATAGCCCCACCCACCCT
Source organism: Petromus typicus (assembly GCA_004026965.1). Classification (NCBI taxonomy): domain Eukaryota; kingdom Metazoa; phylum Chordata; class Mammalia; order Rodentia; family Petromuridae; genus Petromus; species Petromus typicus. Next base: position 75 of record PVIR01003884.1, on the reverse strand, counting down.
ACCACCCCCCATATATATAAAATTTGTTTCCTTACTTTTTTGTTACAATCTCAACATTGTCCCCTTTCACCTTAT